>CM055128.1:2948479-2963479 GCA_029206835.1 Rana muscosa
AAGAATGTTCCTTACATTGGTGATCAGTGGGAAGAATGTTCCTTACATTGGTGGTCAGTGGGAAGAATGTTCCTTACATTGGTGATCAGTGAGAAGAATGTCCCTTACATTGGTGATCAGTGAGAAGAATGTTCCTTACATTGGTGATCAGTGGGAAGAATGTTCCTTACATTGGTGATCAGTGGGAAGAATGTTCCTTACATTGGTGATCAGTGAGAAGAATGTTCCTTACATTGGTGATCAGTGGGAAGAATGCTCCTTACATTGGTGATCAGTGGGAAGAATGTTCCTTACATTGGTGATCAGTGGGAAGAATGTTCCTTACATTGGTGATCAGTAGGGATGAGCTTCGTGTTCGAGTCGAACATACGTTCGACTCGAACATCGGCTGTTCGATCGTTCGACGAAGATCGAACGATTTGGGCCGTTCGCGCCAAATTCGAGTGACGCGAACGGCCCACAATGCACTACGCCATCGCAGTGTCATCCAGGCGCTGTGATTGGCCAAGCATGCACTGTGACCCCGCATGCTTGGCCAATCACAGCGCCGGCAGCGAGGAGAGCAATGATTGGCCACAGGCAGGATGCCTGTGGCCAATTATTGCTGAGGGTGTTTAGTACACGCCCCACACTATAAAAGGCCGCCAGCACGGCGGCCTAGTGTAGTGTGTTCCGGAGCAGGGATAGAGCAGCATAGGCAGGGACAGTGACTGTTATTTCTTTCTTGCTTAACCTGGATTCCTTTAGTTTAGGGAAAGAGAAGGATAGGTAGGGAGAGTGTCAGTGTGTTTTGTGCTTGTGCTATAGTGTGCTTAAAAAAAACATTTATTCTAGGGACAGAAAACTGTAGGTAGGGACAGTGTCAGTTTCTTTCACTCTGCAAGTCCTTGTTTCCAGGGACCTGGAAGGACAGTGAGTGAATTGTCCTTGTGCTATATTGTGCTTAAAAAAAACATTTATTCTAGGGACAGAAAACTGTAGGTAGGGAGAGTGTCAGTTTATTTCACTCTGCAAGTCCTTGTTTCCAGGGACCTGGAAGGACAGTGACTGAATTGTCCTTGTGCTATATTGTGATTAAAAAAAACATTTATTCTAGGGACAGAAAACTGTAGGTAGGGAGAGTGTCAGTTTATTTCACTCTGCAAGTCCTTGTTTCCAGGGACCTGGAAGGACAGTGAGTGAATTGTCCTTGTGTTATATTGTGATTAAAAAAAACATTTTTTCTAGGGACAGAAAACTGTAGGTAGGGAGAGTGTTTTTTTTCTTTCACTCTGCAAGTCCTTGTTTCCAGGGACCTGTAAGGACAGTGAGTGAATTGTCCTTGTGCTATATTGTGCTTAAAAAAAACATTTATTCTAGGGACAGAAAACTGTAGGTAGGGAGAGTGTCAGTTTATTTCACTCTGCAAGTCCTTGTTTCCAGGGACCTGGAAGGACAGTGAGTGAATTGTCCTTGTGTTATATTGTGATTAAAAAAAACATTTTTTCTAGGGACAGAAAACTGTAGGTAGGGAGAGTGTTTTTTTTCTTTCACTCTGCAAGTCCTTGTTTCCAGGGACCTGTAAGGACAGTGAGTGAATTGTCCTTGTGCTATATTGTGCTTAAAAAAAACATTTATTCCAGGGACAGAAAACTGTAGGTAGGGAGAGTGTCAGTTTATTTCACTCTGCAAGTCCTTGTTTCCAGGGACCTGGAAGGACAGTGACTGAATTGTCCTTGTGCTATATTGTGATTAAAAAAAACATTTATTCTAGGGACAGAAAACTGTAGGTAGGGAGAGTGTCAGTTTATTTCACTCTGCAAGTCCTTGTTTCCAGGGACCTGGAAGGACAGTGACTGAATTGTCCTTGTGCTATATTGTGATTAAAAAAAACATTTATTCTAGGGACAGAAAACTGTAGGTAGGGAGAGTGTCAGTTTATTTCACTCTGCAAGTCCTTGTTTCCAGGGACCTGGAAGGACAGTGACTGAATTGTCCTTGTGCTATATTGTGATTAAAAAAAACATTTATTCTAGGGACAGAAAACTGTAGGTAGGGAGAGTGTCAGTTTATTTCACTCTGCAAGTCCTTGTTTCCAGGGACCTGGAAGGACAGTGACTGAATTGTCCTTGTGCTATATTGTGATTAAAAAAAACATTTATTCTAGGGACAGAAAACTGTAGGTAGGGAGAGTGTCAGTTTATTTCACTCTGCAAGTCCTTGTTTCCAGGGACCTGGAAGGACAGTGACTGAATTGTCCTTGTGCTATATTGTGATTAAAAAAAACATTTATTCTAGGGACAGAAAACTGTAGGTAGGGAGAGTGTCAGTTTATTTCACTCTGCAAGTCCTTGTTTCCAGGGACCTGGAAGGACAGTGACTGAATTGTCCTTGTGCTATATTGTGATTAAAAAAAACATTTATTCTAGGGACAGAAAACTGTAGGTAGGGAGAGTGTCAGTTTATTTCACTCTGCAAGTCCTTGTTTCCAGGGACCTGGAAGGACAGTGACTGAATTGTCCTTGTGCTATATTGTGATTAAAAAAAACATTTATTCTAGGGACAGAAAACTGTAGGTAGGGAGAGTGTCAGTTTATTTCACTCTGCAAGTCCTTGTTTCCAGGGACCTGGAAGGACAGTGACTGAATTGTCCTTGTGCTATATTGTGATTAAAAAAAACATTTATTCTAGGGACAGAAAACTGTAGGTAGGGAGAGTGTCAGTTTATTTCACTCTGCAAGTCCTTGTTTCCAGGGACCTGGAAGGACAGTGACTGAATTGTCCTTGTGCTATATTGTGATTAAAAAAAACATTTATTCTAGGGACAGAAAACTGTAGGTAGGGAGAGTGTCAGTTTATTTCACTCTGCAAGTCCTTGTTTCCAGGGACCTGGAAGGACAGTGAGTGAATTGTCCTTGTGTTATATTGTGATTAAAAAAAACATTTTTTCTAGGGACAGAAAACTGTAGGTAGGGAGAGTGTTTTTTTTCTTTCACTCTGCAAGTCCTTGTTTCCAGGGACCTGTAAGGACAGTGAGTGAATTGTCCTTGTGCTATATTGTGCTTAAAAAAAACATTTATTCTAGGGACAGAAAACTGTAGGTAGGGAGAGTGTCAGTTTATTTCACTCTGCAAGTCCTTGTTTCCAGGGACCTGGAAGGACAGTGACTGAATTGTCCTTGTGCTATATTGTGATTAAAAAAAACATTTATTCTAGGGACAGAAAACTGTAGGTAGGGAGAGTGTCAGTTTATTTCACTCTGCAAGTCCTTGTTTCCAGGGACCTGGAAGGACAGTGACTGAATTGTCCTTGTGCTATATTGTGATTAAAAAAAACATTTATTCTAGGGACAGAAAACTGTAGGTAGGGAGAGTGTCAGTTTATTTCACTCTGCAAGTCCTTGTTTCCAGGGACCTGGAAGGACAGTGAGTGAATTGTCCTTGTGTTATATTGTGATTAAAAAAAACATTTTTTCTAGGGACAGAAAACTGTAGGTAGGGAGAGTGTTTTTTTTCTTTCACTCTGCAAGTCCTTGTTTCCAGGGACCTGTAAGGACAGTGAGTGAATTGTCCTTGTGCTATATTGTGCTTAAAAAAAACATTTATTCTAGGGACAGAAAACTGTAGGTAGGGAGAGTGTCAGTTTATTTCACTCTGCAAGTCCTTGTTTCCAGGGACCTGGAAGGACAGTGACTGAATTGTCCTTGTGCTATATTGTGATTAAAAAAAACATTTATTCTAGGGACAGAAAACTGTAGGTAGGGAGAGTGTCAGTTTATTTCACTCTGCAAGTCCTTGTTTCAAGGGACAGAGAAGGACACCTGAAGGTAGCCCTTATTGCTTTTTTCCCATCTCCCTGCAGGCCATCTATTAGAATGTCTGGAAGGCAAACAAGGAGAGGCAGACAGTCAGGAGGCAATAAAAGAGGGCAAGCAGGCTCTGTGTCTGGGGGCAACAGTGCTGGTCGTGGACGCGGTGCATTGTCATCAGCACATGGCCATGGGACACGCTTGTCCTTCTTTTCGGCAGCTGGACATATTGAGCCACATCATGCCGAAGACTTGGTAGAGTGGATGACCAAGCCCTCCTCCTCCTCCTCATCCTCTCTCACCCAGGCTCAGGGTACTGGAAAAGCAGCTGCCAAAGCGTCGTCTTCCCTGGTATCAATGTCAGACAAATCATCAGTCACTCCTTCCCTAGACCCACCATGTCCTCCTCCTGAGGAGTCCCCCGAACTGTTTCAGCACAGTGTTGGGTACATGCTCCAGGAGGATGCCCAGCGTTTCGAAGGGTCTGATGATGAAACCCAGCTAGAGGAAGGCAGTAGCGTGAGAGCAGACAGAGGGGATGCTCAAGAAGGACACCAATCTGGCAGTCATGTTCCAGCAGCTGCAGCATACTGCCAGATTGGCTCCAGTGATGAGGAGGGAGGGGATGATGAGGTCACTGACTCCACGTGGGTGCCTAATAGGAGAGAGGAGGAGGAGGAGGATGAGGAGGAGGCACATCTCCAACGAGGCAGGATGCCCTTTGGTGGCCAGCGTAAGGGCAGTACACCGACGGAATCACACCGCAGAGCTCCGCCTGTGCAGGGCGCTGCCTCTGCCCGTCATTCAAAAAGTTCTTTGGTGTGGGCCTTTTTTGAGGCTAGTGCATCAGATCGCACAGCTGCTGTTTGCAACATATGTCTCAAGCGTATATCGCGTGGCCAAAACATCAGCCGCTTGGGTACCACATGCCTGACCAGACATATGTTGACCTGCCATGCAGCTCGTTGGCAAGCCTACCTCAAAGACCCACACCAAAGAACAAAGCGGACCTCTCCTTGCACCGCATCAGCTGGGATCTCCAACCCCACTATAACTTCAGTCCTCTCTGAAACATGCACTGAGAGGAATGAAGGTGTAGAATTAGGTGTGTCACAGCCAAGTACTTGCGCCCACTCTGCTAGCAGTACACCGACGTCCGATTCTAGCAGGCAAATTTCCCTGCCCCAGCTGCTGGACCGTCGAAAGAAGTTCACTCCCAGCCATCCACATGCCCAGCGGTTGAATGCTAGCTTGGCTAAATTGCTAGCGCTTCAACTGCTGCCTTTTCAGTTGGTAGACTCGGCCCCCTTCCGTGAGTTTGTGCAATGTGCAGTTCCTCAGTGGCAGGTTCCCAAACGCCACTTTTTCTCACGGAAGGCTATTCCGGCTCTCTACCGGCATGTGGAAGGCAATGTCTTGGCCTCGCTGGACAGGGCGGTCAGCGGTAAGGTGCATATTACCGCTGACTCATGGTCCAGCAGGCGTGGACAGGGACGTTACCTTTCTTTCACGGCCCATTGGGTCACTCTTTTGGCAGCTGGGAAGGATTCAGGACAAGGTGCAGTAGTGTTGGAGGTTGTCCCACCGCCACGCCTCCAAAATGCTACTACTGGTTGTGACACACCTCTCTCCTCCACCCCCTCCTCTTCTTCTTCCTCCATGGCCTCTTCCTGTGGTTTGTCCTATGAACCAGCGGTGCTCCGTAGCCGTTCACGGGGCTACGCAAGTACGCAGGCAAAAAGATGCCATGCCGTGCTTGCGCTGGTGTGTTTGGGGGACAGAAGCCACACTGGGGCAGAGGTCCTGTCTGCTCTGCAGGGCCAGGCCGAGAGGTGGTTGACGCCACGCCAGCTTAAGCCAGGAATGGTGGTTTGCGACAATGGCACCAACCTCCTCTCCGCCCTCCGACAGGGACAACTGACCCATGTGCCCTGTGTGGCTCACGTCCTTAACCTGGTGGTGCAGCGCTTCTTGGGCAGGTACCCGGGCTTACAGGATGTCCTGAGGCAGGCCAGGAAAGTCTGTGTGCATTTCCGCAGATCTTATAATGCCAGTGCTCGCCTGGCTGAGCTGCAAAAGGAGTTGAACCTGCCCAAGAACCGCCTTATATGTGACATGCCCACCAGGTGGAACTCAACGTTGGCCATGCTGCAGCGGCTGCACACGCAGCAGAGGGCCATCAATGAGTACCTGTGCGACTACGGCACCAGGACAGGGTCAGGGGAGCTTGGTTTTTTTTCTCCACGCCAGTGGGGCATGATCAGGGATGCATGCACTGTCCTGGCACCATTTGAGGAGGCCACGAGGATGGTGAGCAGTGACAGTGCATGCATCAGTGACACTGTACCTCTTGTCCACCTGTTGGAGCACACGCTGCGTGGAATAATGGACAGGGCACTTGAGGCAGAACAGAGGCAGGAAGAGGAGGACTTCCTTGCCTCTCAAGGCCCCCTTTACCCAGACAGTGTTCCTTCTGTCCCACCCATCGCACAGGAAGAGGAGGAGGAGGAGGAGGAGGATTGTGTCAGCATGGAGGTGGAGGCTGGCACTCAGCATCATCAGCAGCAGTCTTTTAGGGATGATTTACAGTCCCAAGAAACCAGTGGACTTGTACGTGGCTGGGAGGAGGTGGCTGCGGATCATGTCGTCCTTAGTGACCCAGAGGACTCCGGAGCGAATGCCTCAGCAAACCTACGCTGCATGGCCTCCCTGATCCTGCAAAGTCTGCGGAAGGATCCTCGTATTCTTCGGATCAAGGAGAGGGACCATTACTGGCTGGCCACTCTCCTTGATCCACGGTACAAGGGTAAGGTTGCGGACCTTATGTTACCGTCGCAGAGGGAGCAGAGGATGAGACAACTCCGGGAGGCCTTGCAGAAAGGTCTGTGCAACGCGTTCCCAGAGACTGGGAGGTTGCAAACTCCTGGTCCTGGACAACGAGTTGCTGAGGCTTCGGCCAGTCAAAGAAGGAGCGGTGGGGAAGGTGGCCGTCTGACCGATGCGTTCAGACAATTCTTTAGTCCGCAGCCCCAAAGTATGATCGGTTCCAGCAACCATCGCCAGCGTCTGATAAACATGGTGCAGGAATATCTAGGGGCAAGGTCAGACTTGGACACCTTCCCCACCGAAAATCCTCTGGCTTACTGGGTCTTGAGGATGGATCACTGGCCAGAGCTTGCACAGTATGCAATTGAGCTACTGGCCTGTCCTGCATCCAGCGTTCTTTCGGAACGCACATTCAGTGCTGCTGGAGGATTTGTCACGGATCACAGGGTGCGCCTGTCCACCGACTCGGTTGATCGACTGACTTTCATCAAGATGAACCAGTCTTGGATCACCACCAGCTACCACACACCTGATGCTGATATAACAGACTAATTGATTTTAACATGTCACATCCCTTCAAGACTGATGCTGATGCTGAGTGCCTGTGCTGTTATGTTGACTGGCTATCCTCCTCCTCCGAGTCCTCAATGATACGATTGATGATGATAGCTTGTAAGATCATTTTTGTTTATGGGTGCCGCCACCAGTGCCTAACGCCCAATTTTTCAGCCCCTGTTTAACAGGGGCGTGTAATTACAATTTTTGAAGCAATACTTTGCAACAGGGCTCATTGCTGTGCTCCAAGTACAGTATCTGTGAGGAGTTGCAGTGTTGTGCCACCAGTGCCTAACGCCCAATTTTTCAGCCCCTGTTTAACAGGGGCGTGTAATTACAATTTTTGAAGCAATACTTTGCAACAGGGCTCATTGCTGTGCTCCAAGTACAGTATCTGTGAGGAGTTGCAGTGTTGTGCCACCAGTGCCTAAGGCCCAATTTTTCAGCCCCTGTTTAACAGGGGCGTGTCATTACAATTTTTGAAGCAATACTTTGCAACAGGGCTCATTGGTGTGCTCCAAGTACAGTATCTGTGAGGAGTTGCAGTGTTGTGCCACCAGTGCCTAAGGCCCAATTTTTCAGCCCCTGTTTAACAGGGGCGTGTCATTACAATTTTTGAAGCAATACTTTGCAACAGGGCTCATTGCTGTGCTCCAAGTACAGTATCTGTGAAGGGTTGCAGTGTTGTGCCACCAGTGCCTAAGGCCCAATTTTTCAGCCCCTGTTCAACAGGGGCATGTAATTACAATTCTTGATCTAATAATTCACAGCAGGGCCCATTGCTGCACCCACCAAGAGTAACTGTCAGGGCTTACAGTGTTGTGGCACCAGCACCACCATCAAAGGCCCAATTTTTACTACCACTGTTCAACAATTATATGTAATTAAAATTCCTGATATAATAGTTGACAGCAGGGCGTTCCAGCACCAACCAAGAGTAACTGTGAGTGCTTACAGTGTTGTGCCAACACCAACAACTAAGGGGCCTATTTCTGCAGAGTATATACGGCAGGTCCCTACTTTCAAACATCCAACTTACAAACGACTCCTACTTGCAAACGCAAGAAGACAACAGGAAGTGAGAGGAAATCTACCACTAGGAAGGAAAATTCTCTCCTGTAAGAATAAATATGGGAGAAAAGTGTCTCCTCTGTACTGATGCTTTATCAGCAATCCTTGTTTCAAGAAAAACACCACATTTCAAAAACAGTTGTCATTGGGACGGAAAGTGAGGTGAAATGTTCTGAACAGGGGCACAGACAGCAAAACAAATGTTACAGGGGTGATAACCCTTACCTATGTTTTCCAAAAAGTTTAAAAATAGATTTTTGGGCTGGAGCTACACTTCAACAATGTACCTGTTCAAAATTACAAACAGACTCTACATAAGAACAAACCTACAGTCCCTGTCTTGTATGCACCGCCTGTATAGGGCTGTTCAGAGTATATAGGGCCTTTTTTATTTTATGTGCGGGGTTCCCCTTAATATCCATACAAGACCCAAAGGGGCTGGTAATGGGCTGGGGTAGGGGGGGGGGTCATGGGGTAGCTATGCCATTTTTCTTAAAGAATTTCATCCATATTACCGGGACCAGACATTACATTAAAGCCGCAAGCAGTTTTAAATGGCTTTTTTTTCCTTTAGAAGTGTCATTTTGTGCAGGGACAGTTCTAAACACGGGAAACACGTGGCACTTCACAGGCATACTTTAGACACCCCCCAGGTACGATATTTAAAGGAATATTTGACTTTTTTTTTTTCACTTTATGCATCATTAAAATGACTGCTCCCGAAAAACGACCGTTTTTAAAACTTCTTTTTGCATTGATACATGTCCCCTGGTGCAGAACCCGGGTTCCCAAACCCTTTTTAGGACAATAACATGCATAATAGTTGTTATAATTAGCACTTTAGAATTCGAACGTTCGCATCCATTGTATTTAATAGGGTTCTAATGTTCGTTCGAACTTTCGGTCCGTTCGCGGGTTCTGGTGCGAACCGAACCCGGGGGTGTTCGGCTCATCACTAGTGATCAGTGGGAAGAATGTTCTTTACATTGGTGATCAGTGGGAAGAATGTTCCTTACATTGGTGATCAGTGGGAAGAATGTTCCTTACATTGGTGATCAGTGGGAAGAATGTTCCTTACATTGGTGATCAGTGGGAAGAATGTTCCTTACATTGGTGATCAGTGGGAAGAATGTTCCTTACATTGGTGATCAGTGGGAAGAATGTCCCTTACATTGGTGATCAGTGGGAAGAATGTTCCTTACATTGGTGATCAGTGGGAAGAATGTTCCTTACATTGGTGATCAGTGAGAAGAATGTTCCTTACATTGGTGATCAGTGAGAAGAATGTTCCTTACATTGGTGATCAGTGGGAAGAATGTTCCTTACATTGGTGATCAGTGGGAAGAATGTTCCTTACATTGGTGATCAGTGGGAAGAATGTTACTTACATTGGTGATCAGTGGGAAGAATGTTCCTTACATTGGTGATCAGTGGGAAGAATGTTCTTTACATTGGTGATCAGTGGGAAGAATGTTCCTTACATTGGTGATCAGTGGGAAGAATGTTCCTTACATTGGTGATCAGTGGGAAGAATGTTCCTTACATTGGTGGTCAGTGGGAAGAATGTTCCTTACATTGGTGATCAGTGAGAAGAATGTTCCTTACATTGGTGATCAGTGGGAAGAATGTTCCTTACATTGGTGATCAGTGAGAAGAATGTTCCTTACATTGGTGATCAGTGGGAAGAATGTTCCTTACATTGGTGATCAGTGGGAAGAATGTTCCTTACATTGGTGATCAGTGGGAAGAATGTTCCTTACATTGGTGATCAGTGGGAAGAATGTTCCTTACATTGGTGATCAGTGAGAAGAATGTTCCTTACATTGGTGATCAGTGAGAAGAATGTTCCTTACATTGGTGATCAGTGGGAAGAATGTTCCTTACATTGGTGATCAGTGAGAAGAATGTTCCTTACATTGGTGGTCAGTGAGAAGAATGTTCCTTACATTGGTGGTCAGTGGGAAGAATGTTCCTTACATTGGTGATCAGTGGGAAGAATGTTCCTTACATTGGTGATCAGTGAGAAGAATGTTCCTTACATTGGTGATCAGTGGGAAGAATGCTCCTTACATTGGTGATCAGTGGGAAGAATGTTCCTTACATTGGTGGTCAGTGGGAAGAATGTTCCTTACATTGGTGATCAGTGGGAAGAATGTTCCTTACATTGGTGATCAGTGAGAAGAATGGTCCTTACATTGGTGATCAGTGGGAAGAATGTTCCTTACATTGGTGATCAGTGGGAAGAATGTTCCTGACATTGGTGATCAGTGGGAAGAATGTTCCTTACATTGGTGATCAGTGGGAAGAATGTTCCTTACATTGGTGGTCAGTGGGAAGAATGTTCCTTACATTGGTGATCAGTGGGAAGAATGTCCCTTACATTGGTGATCAGTGGGAAGAATGTTCCTTACATTGGTGATCAGTGGGAAGAATGTCCCTTACATTGGTGATCAGTGGGAAGAATGTTCCTTACATTGGTGATCAGTGAGAAGAATGTTCCTTACATTGGTGATCAGTGAGAAGAATGTTCCTTACATTGGTGATCAGTGGGAAGAATGTTCCTTACATTGGTGATCAGTGAGAAGAATGTCCCTTACATTGGTGATCAGTGAGAAGAATGTTCCTTACATTGGTGATCAGTGGGAAGAATGTTCCTTACATTGGTGATCAGTGGGAAGAATGTCCCTTACATTGGTGATCAGTGGGAAGAATGTCCCTTACATTGGTGATCAGTGGGAAGAATGTTCCTTACATTGGTGATCAGTGAGAAGAATGTCCCTTACATTGGTGATCAGTGGGAAGAATGTTCCTTACATTGGTGATCAGTGAGAAGAATGTTCCTTACATTGGTGATCAGTAGGAAGAATGTTCCTTACATTGGTGATCAGTGGGAAGAATGTTCCTTACATTGGTGATCAGTGAGAAGAATGTTCCTTACATTGGTGATCAGTGAGAAGAATGTTCCTTACATTGGTGATCAGTGAGAAGAATGTTCCTTACATTGGTGATCAGTGAGAAGAATGTCCCTTACATTGGTGATCAGTGAGAAGAATGTTCCTTACATTGGTGATCAGTGAGAAGAATGTTCCTTACATTGGTGATCAGTGGGAAGAATGTTCCTTACATTGGTGATCAGTGAGAAGAATGTTCCTTACATTGGTGATCAGTGAGAAGAATGTTCCTTACATTGGTGGTCAGTGAGAAGAATGTTCCTTACATTGGTGATCAGTGAGAAGAATGTCCCTTACATTGGTGGTCAGTGGGAAGAATGTCCCTTACATTGGTGATCAGTGGGAAGAATGTCCCTTACATTGGTGATCAGTGAGAAGAATGTTCCTTACATTGGTGATCAGTGGGAAGAATGTTCCTTACATTGGTGATCAGTGAGAAGAATGTTCCTTACATTGGTGATCAGTGGGAAGAATGTTCCCTACATTGGTGATCAGTGGGAAGAATGTTCCTTACATTGGTGATCAGTGAGAAGAATGTTCCTTACATTGGTGGTTAGACTGCCACTCTTACAGACAGCTAGAAACCTCATTTAACCCTTGCTGCTCTGCTAAGTGGCATTGGCTCTAGAACTATGAAGGCACCAATAAATGGGAGGCCAGTTCCTAAGCTGAAGGAACCTCTAGCAACCTCTGAAGGAACCTCTAGCAACCTCTGAAGGAACTCTGGTTGAGAATGCTGGTATAGACTGTTTTGCCTTCTGGTTGGAAATCTGAGATGTCATTGGACGTGGTCATTGGCACAGTTACAAAATGTCCATTGGTTTAATGATAAAATGTTAACAAGGTTTTTTTTTCTTTACATAATACTCTGAGAATACAGTTTGATTTTTGTTTTTTTCATTTATGTAAATTTTTTGCCAATGTTCACAACACAAATACAAAGTGTTAAATTTGGGTGGATGCTGGCGGAGATTTTCTTTAAAACTTTGCAGTGAACTTTTGAGTTCTTGACTCCACCCCCCTCTCCTGGCCCTTAAAGTCCTATAAAGAGCTCGGGGGCCACACTGGACTGGTTAAGTTATTTATAATGGTATTTGTGTGATTCCACTGGTGAATGGTGGTGTCTGCCTCCCTTTTGAAAGTGTGGGCTGCTACCTAAGTGGTACGACTGCGGTGTCGCTTCAGTAACGGTATTTGGATGGCGAGAGAGAAGCTCCTTTTTAATAGAAAAGTTGAAACAATTTTTTAAGGTAATGGATACACAAGTTGGGCCAATGCGTTTCAGGGGAGTTGACTCCCCCTTCTACAGAAGAGACGCAACATTGCCTGGTGAAGTGATCGTGAAGGGAGTCGCTGCACCAGGCAATACCGACATCTGTTCTCACAAGAAACTTGGGTACCTCCGAAGAATCTACCCACCTCCATTCACATGTACCTAAAGCCCTGAAGAAGGGGGAGTCAGTTACCCCAAAACACGTTGGCTCAACTTCCATCAATTACTTTCAATAAAAGATTGTAACCTTTCCATCGAATGTGGTATTATTCTGGACACTGGGCGCTCCTCTCACCCCATCCGAAGTCCTATAAAGAGACCAGCAGAAGCTTTAAATGTCCAAAGGCCAAGCTGGATGTAAAAGAATTAGCCGGCGAGGAGCCGTCAGCTTCCACCCAAAAATGATGCATTGGTTTTGGTCAGACCTACCTTCTGCAGGAAGGACATCGAACATCTTGGCCTTATTGCTTTCCAATCAGCTGACGCCCGGTCCCGGGACTTGGTTTCTTCTCTTGCAGCCTCACGCCGTTTCTCAGATGTCCCTACGAACGTGGAGCCACACGGCCACATGAACACGATAGGTACCGGCATCTTAAGCGTGCTTTAAGTGTGCCGCCGAGCGCTCTCTGTGCTTCTCCGTTATGTCTCGGTTCAGTGTGAACTTCCTGTTCAACAACAGTTTGGCCGTTTTTTGTCTTGTGGAGGTCAAGGGGACCCTTCGTGGCTCCGCAGTGTTCATACTCTGTTATTTATGGCTTGCAGTTTTTCTAAGAAGGCACAAAAATGTTCTAAATATTCGCTGTTGCCACAGTGACCACCGTGCGGATAGAAGTGACTGTCTGCTGTGTGTGCATAACTAAACATATCTGTGGCATTTGTAGTTTGTTTGTGGCGATTATGTCTGTCTCGTGCCGTAACCAATAAAATTGGATTTCTTTGCTATGGGCAATGCAGCTTAGAAATGGTTGATGTGCAGTAACCCATAGCAACAAATCTCTTAGGTATTGTCAAGAACCTGATTGGGTGACAGGGACTCCAAAAAAAAAGACCTAGCAACCCTAGGCTGTCCTTCACCTAGCACTACAAATCCCAGCATGGATGGGCCTGAACATCCTGAGCACTCCCATTCTTCTACACCATGTGCTGCAGATAAAAGGGTCTTCCGTCAAAGTCAGCGGCCCCCATCACTGGGCATCCGCCTGCCTCTGAATCATTTCCCATCTATTCCTCTCAGTAGGAGGTTTCCATTAGCACACAATAAAAACACTTTTCTATCCGAGGCTCTTTATACATTCTATAAAAATACGACTAGCTTTACACACACGGGTTCAATTGGTTTCCATGACATTTTGTTAAGATGGTATTATTCCTCCGCGCCACATGTCTCTTACATCCAACTCTAATTCTAGGTGGAGTCCCCCCCCCCACACCCCCTATCTATCCCCCCCATCTATCCACCCCCCCTCCATCTATCCCCCCCCCCCAAGCCTTGTTTCAGAAAATCAGGATTGTTCTTTGATTTTCTTTTTTCCCTTTTCTTTCTCATTCATTTCCCCTTCTATCTTTTCTTTCACTTTTCTTTCATTCCTTTCTGCTTTATTTTCCTTCCCCTTGCCCTTTCATTTATTTTACCTTTTTCTTGCTTCCCCTTCGTCTTTTCTCTTACTTTTCTCTTTCCCTTTTTTTTCTCTTTCATTTTCTATTTCGTTTTTTAATTTCCCTTCCCCTTTTCTTCATTTTTCATTTTTCTCTTTTTTCCTTTTTTTCTATTTCACTTTCCTTTCTCCCCTTTTCTATCCCGTTCTCTATCACCTTATCTTTCTCTTTTCTGTATCACATTCCTCTTTCTCTTCCCTCTTCCTCTTCTTTTTCCCATTCCCTTTCTTTTTCATTCTCTTTATCACGTACGTTCTCTTTTCCTATCCCTTTTCTCTATCCATTTTCACTTTCCCTTTCTTTTTATCATTTACAGTACCTTTCTTTTTTTTCCCTTTTTTACTTTCTCTTTATCTTTCCCTATCATTTTTCCCTTTCTGATACCCCATCTCATTTTCTTTCTATTTTTCTTTTCCTTTCTATTCTCTTCCTGTCTCTTTTTCTTTCCCTCTCCCTTCACTTTTTTCTTTTTCACTTTCTTTCTATTTGCTTTTTCTTTTTTCCTTTTCTCTTTTTTGTCGTTGCCGTTTCCTATTCCCATTCTATTTCTTTCCCTTTCTCTTTAAATTTCTCTTTATCACTCCCTGCATCTTTCCCTTTAATTTTTTCATCATCTTTACCTTTTTTTATTGTTTCCCGTTCTGTCCCAATCTTTTTTTCTTTTTTACTTTTACCTTCATTTCTTCCTTTCCCTTTTCCCTATCTCCCTTCTCTTTCCCCTTCTCATTTAATTTGTTGTTCCCTTTTCTGTATCCCTTTTTCTCTTTCTTTCCCTTTTTATATTTCCATGTCTTTTTCTTTCTCTTTTGCTTTCCCTTTCTTATTCCCTTTTTTTTTTTCTTTGTTTTTCTGTCTTTTTCTTTTCTCTTTCTTTTTTTTCT
>CM055128.1:2965979-3230979 GCA_029206835.1 Rana muscosa
ATAGTTGGTTATTATTTCAGATTTTTGAATATCCGGGAAAAGTCGTTTAAACAGGTTTTCGTTCATTCGGATTTTTCCGAATTAACAAATTTGTCCAAATTTGTAAAAAAGCGAATTCGGAACAAAACGAATTGCACATGTCTACCTCTGGTTTGACCAACTGCCATGGGGCACTGACACAGACAAGGTAGACCCATTCAAATCAGGAGGCACTGGTTCCATCCAGTCTTCCCAGGGTAATAACCCTTGTGCCCCACATCCTGTAGGTTCCCCGATTTCTCTTCCAGCCACTATAAGCCTTCAGAGCCCTCATCACAACAGCAAGGACACTATACAGCCAAACATTCCTGCCAGAATAGAGGTGCAGCGTCCCTACTGGACATTGATAAGAACAAATGCTACACTTGATCTTAACCAAAGGGCCGAGAAGCAATACCTTTGGCCATATAGTGAAAATCAATCATAGCGATCTTGCTCATCATGACGTGAGCTGCTTCAGCAATAACCCTGATCTCCAAACTGGGGGGCGGGACTTCAGGTGAGAAACTCAATCTTGTAAAGCCGAAACTGCCATTCATTAGCTGTAGCATTATGGAGAAAAATCAGTTTAAAACAAGTCGCCAAAGCAGCTGCCAATTTCGTACTCTCGCCATTTTCCTTGAAATCATGGGGGGTTCCAGGTTTGCGTCCGATTTCACGAAATGTGTCTGACGGTCTGCTTTTCTTTCCCCGGCAGGACACTACGGAAAAGAGATCTACCGGAGCGGAGGGCCTGACCTACATAATTTCATCTCCTCCGGCTTTGTGACCCTGGGGCGAGGACATCTTAAGGGTACAGTAAAAAAGAAATGTTACCTTCTGTTTTTGTACACATGACTGTTTCTGTGCCTCATAGTACCAAACCCCACCCGTCCCATCAGTTTCAAATGTTGTACCGCTTCCTCCTTACCTGTTCAGTCTAGACAGGTCCTCACCTCCCGGGTGGCGTTCTGTGTGTTGCATCTGCAGGACTCTCTAATAAATCTAAAGGGTCTCACGCTTTTGCCATACTCAGCATAAGTTTTAATGTAACCGTTTTTGTGAAATCTTAGCTCCGTTTTTTTTTTTTTTTTCTTTCTTTCTTCGTTGTGATGATGATGGGGGGTTTCGTAAGAGCGAGCAGTACTGTCACATTTCATGGTCCGCTTATCGGGTTTCAGCCAGATTTAAGACTTTAGGGGGCTCCCCAATGGATCGTTAGACATATTGACCTTAAATTATAGCTTTTAAGGTTAGAGTAATTACTTACCATGGAAGAGGGGGGCAGCTAAATCAATATTCATAGAACTGCAGCCTTCCAATTGGCTAGGGACTGATGACATCATCCCTGAGGTAAGACCAGTTTGGTGATGTTGCCAAGGTCTTTCTTGGTTAAAAGTCCAAATGTTGGTTGAATTCATAAAATGGAGATGTCCAGGGGTGTTGGCAAAAGTCTCTTAATGTAAAAATATCAGATGTAATTTGGGTTAAGGTCCAAGGGTTAGGTGACCCTATCAGAAAAATATCTTTTGGAGTATTCAGTTCCAAAACTCCTCACAACCAACCAGAGGTCATCTTTTACAAACCCGACAACATCTTCAATGTTCTGTAAAGGTCCAAGCTCGCGTTTTTGGTTCTGATCGCGAAATAAAAGTATTGGGAGAGCGGAGGGTGTTTTACTCCAGAGGACAGACGTATTGAAGAGGATCTGATGGCCAACCTGGTCAAATCCCATGAGGCATTGCAAGGCTGACAGTTGCGAGCTTGACTCCAAAGCCAGAGGCATGATGGGATTTGACTCCCAAAAGCAGAGACGTGAGGGGACTGGAGGACCACAGGCTGGACACCCATGAAGGGTAGCTGCACTTATTACAAGTTCTGGCTCCATGAACATAACCGTTTAGGTCAGGTGTGCCCAACCAGTGGCCCGCAACCTCCTGCTCTGGGGTGGAATAAAATAGAATAGAATACTGTTAATAAAGGTACGTTTTTATTACTAAAATCACAGTGTGTGTATATCTGGGCATATCTGTTCTGCAGGGGTTACTGGGCGGCTTTCAAACTGATCCGCAGGTGCAGAGAAGTGCCCCTGAGGGTTACCTGCACTGAGCCATAGACTTCTATTACCTGCGAGTTTGGTGTGCTGAGAGTAGAGTTGGCTCTATAGAGCCCAGTGGGCTGCCGTCCAACCGCTCCGCTCATTGTGGCCCGCGACCGGTTACCAAGTCACTTAAGTGGCCCTTGCTCTTCAAAAGGTTGGGCACCCCTGGTTTAGGTGATAAGAGCAACCATATCTAAATGTCTGTTTAGCAGAGGAAGACCGATATTGGCCTTGTTCTCCAGGCCCCTTCTCGGAAGTTGGGAGTCATGGCCTGGTGGGACATGCTTCTCATCCTTTACAATGAGTCAGTTTCAAGCCCTGTACACACGGGGGCGGGAATCCCGTTGGAAAAAAAAAAACGTTGGTTTTAACTCGACGGGATTCCTGGCAAGCTTGTCTTGCCAAGCCCTGTGTACAGACGGCCACTCCAAAAAAAACACCGTTCTTTTGAATGGCAAGAACGCGGGGACGTCATCAACTACGGCGAGCCGGCGCTCCTCACATTCAATGCCGTCGCCGCCATCTTGCTACACCCCCCACACTAACCTTGTATGCTACTGCGCATGTGTCGAAGTCTTTTCGAGCATGCACGGGTTTACCTGGGACAGGTAAGCGTACAGACGACCGGTTTTCTCGGCAGGAAACACTCTGTCCGAGAATCACGATGAGCAGGTTCTCCATTTTTCTCGTCGAGATTCCCGGCAGTTTTCCTGACGAGAAACCCATACACACAAACGGTTTTCACGGCAAAAAGCTCTCCCAGCAGTTTTCTTGCCGAGAAAACCGGTCGTGTGCACGAGGCTTCAGAGGTCATTACAAAGAATTTGTCTTTTCACCCAAAAAGACTAGGCGGGTAATAAAGTGATGTTTGTTTCAAAGAGAAGGCGTTTGGCGTTGTCGATTACAGTGGTTCTTCACTTTTGTCTGGTCAAATCCGATTTGCTACTTTGTTTTTTTTAGGCCAAGGGTCCAGATAGCGCTGCACAGGGGCCCTCTGAGACCATTTATATTGGATGGGGGTCAGATGGGTGTTTTGGACCCTTCCTGTTTTCACGTAGATTTGGATGTTTCTCATCATTACACATTGAAGGGCTCCACCTTGTAGTGTGAATGGTCCCTTATAAAGAGGCGGGTGACTTTGATATATAGGAAGTCATATTTGCTTGTTACATTTGTTACATTTGTATGCCCTACTTTCTGCTTAGTAGGCTTGCGCGGTGATTGTGCTTTATGGCTCCATTGCGCACGTCTTGCAGTTGCAGTCAGATCCACGTGGGTATTGCCTGGTGTGTCTGTTCTGTAAAGGTCACCAAAACTGAAAGGTATTGAAGGACAAAGTGAGGAGTCGTAAAATGGGAAAAGAGGGGTAATAAAAGGGGATACCATACAAAAAAATGAAGTGTGCTGCTCCGGTGCTCTAGTATTTCCTCATCTGCTGTCAACCGCTCGGGGTGCAAGCCCTGGAATGGGCTCGTCTCCGCTCCATAGAAATCGATGAGGAAAGAAAAAAAAGTCCATTGAGCCGCACATCACACAAACCCCTATTGTAAGGAGTAGAAGCATCCTAAGCCCAGACTCCACTCAGGCCACACCCCCGAAGGTGGGACGAAACGCGTCAGCCCCTGGATGGAGTCTAAGCTCAGGCTGCTTCTACTCCTTACATGGGGGTAGCCAGTTTAAAGTTTGGTGTAGCATAGAGGTTTGATTGTCCTCCCTGGATCTTTGGAGGACAGGATGTTCATCTAACTGAAAAGCCCCACCTGGACCCGGCCTGGAGGTCCAACAAGACGTTTTTCTGCTGAAAACACGTGAGGTAGATTAATATAGCAAATAATGGGGGCGGGGTGGGGAGGGGGGGTCAACAATTTTTGAAGAACCCTACTCATGAAGAGTATGTATATCCAAATCCTTTTGTTTCTAGTTTTGGATAGAGTGTGGAACTTTGTCTCTGCAATGGAGGTTCCCCGTTGTCACCAGGACAGAAAGTGGTGGGAGTTCCAAAACGTTACAGGTGTCTCCAGAGTAGGAAGAGAGGGGCGCACTTCCAATGGGGACCCCCAGGTGTGGTAACAACTGTCTGTGAAGCAATTTGACCCCCAGCAGCATCAACCGATCTTCCAGCAGCCACGCATCACTGGACCCTCCAGCAGTCAACAACAATAGACCCTGTTCTCAACAGTAGATCCCTCCCAGCAACTATAGATCCCCATTAGCCAACATCAATAGACCCCTCCCTCAACAGTAGATCCCGATTAGTTCACGATTAGTTTGTATACACACTATATTGCCAAAAGTATTGGGACACCTGCCTTTACACGCACATGAACTTTAATGACATCCCAGTCTTAGTCTGTAGGGTTCAATATTGAGTTGGCCCCGCCCTTTGCAGCTATAACAGCTTCAACTCTTCTGGGAATGCCGTCCACAAGGTTTAGGAGGGTGTCTATGGGAAGGTTTGACCATTCTTCCAGAAGAGCATTTGTGAGGTCAGGCATTGATGTTGGACAAGAAGGCCTGGCTCGCAGTCTCCACTCAAATTCATCCCAAAGGTGTTCTATGGGGTCAATATTGAACCCTACAGACTAAGACTGGGATGTCATTAAAGTTCATGTGTGTGTAAAGGCCGGCGTCCCAATACTTTTGGTAATATATGTGTATAAATAGACTAATTGTGAACTTTGAGGCTAGGTTCACAAAAAGCGTTTTGTGAATGTGCGTGTTTTGTGCGTTTTTTGTGCTATACACATAGGGCGACGTATTCATTTCAATGGGCTGCCCTACACACACAAATGCACCAAGGAAGCTCACGTTTTTGTTTGTTTTTTTACCTACGCGTTTCAGCGCACATTTTTGTTGCACATTTTAGGTGGAAATAACAAAATAAGGGGACACGACCCGCTGGTTCATGTCGGCTCCTCTGTTCACACTGCGGAGAAGTCGGGCGGGCGGACGCGGCGCCCCTTTGAGCGATGCAATGTTTCTTTACATAAGAAGAAAAATTTAAATTTTTCTCTGTAAAGTAAAACTCCGGCTAAAGCAGCGAAGCCGCAGAAAATGGATTCGGAATATTTGTGAATGTTCACCGCGGCCGTCACATAGAAATGGAAACGCAGCGCCGTGTATATTTTTATAGTTGGGAGCGCCGCTGATAAATCCGCCTCGTCCGCACACTGCGAATCCATTCATCGTCTTCTCTCTCATTCCGCTGGAAAGTCAGCGAAGAGCCCGCAGGTCGTGTAATCTGCATCTGGGCGCACGTTCTGCGCGGCGCTGAGAACAACGCGTTACGTGATTTCCTCCAGGGGCGCTAATGTGATTATACGCAGCGAATGGAAGGATTAAGGGGCGACTCTACCTCTCGTGCGCGGAGGAATGAACAAATATTATATATTATTGTGTTCACTAGAAACAAATCTATTAAATATACATGTAAAGCAAACAGCAATTCGTTTCGTACGAATTTCCGAAATTTCTTACATTCGGAAGCATCCGAAATACGAATTTCTAGTCTTACGAATTTTATACGAAATACGAAATTTCAATGACGAATTTTGTTTCGGGAGAGGCGGCTCAGACTGGTACTGGGAGTGGATGGGAGATTCAGAATTGGACAAATTAAGAATGTTCGTTAATATCGTTTTATTATTGTCATAATAATTCTGATTATTCCTTATAATGACGTTAAACCCAGGAAGTCATCACAGCACAGGGATGATGGGAGCCCCTCATAATGAGCACAGCACAGGGATGGTGGGGGCCCC
This sequence comes from Rana muscosa, assembly GCA_029206835.1. Lineage (NCBI taxonomy): Eukaryota > Metazoa > Chordata > Amphibia > Anura > Ranidae > Rana > Rana muscosa. Next base: position 2,971,860 of record CM055128.1, read on the forward strand.
TCATAATGAGCACAGCACAGGGATGGTGGGGGCCCCTCATAATGAGCACAGCACAGGGATGGTGGGGGCCCCTCATAATGAGCCCAGCACAGGGATGGTGGGGGCCCCTCATAATGGGCACAGCACAGGGATGATGGGAGCCCCTCATAATCAGCACAGGGATGGGGGGAGCCCCTCATAATGAGCACAGCACAGGGATGGGGGGAGCCCCTCATAATGAGCACAGCACAGGGATGGTGGGAGCCCCTCATAATGAGCACAGCACAGGGATGGTGGGGGCCCCTCATAATGAGCACAGCACAGGGATGGTGGGGGCCCCTCATAATGAGCACAGCACAGGGATGGTGGGGGCCCCTCATAATGAGCACAGCACAGGGATGGTGGGGGCCCCTCATAATGGGCACAGCACAGGGATGATGGGAGCCCCTCATAATCAGCACAGGGATGGGGGGAGCCCCTCATAATGAGCACAGCACAGGGATGGGGGGAGCCCCTCATAATGAGCACAGCACAGGGATGGTGGGAGCCCCTCATAATGAGCACAGCACAGGGATGGGGGGAGCCCCTCATAATGAGCACAGCACAGGGATGGGGGGAGCCCCTCATAATGAGCACAGCACAGGGATGGTGGGAGCCCCTCATAATGAGCACAGCACAGGGATGGTGGGAGCCCCTCATAATGAGCACAGCACAGGGATGGTGGGAGCCCCTCATAATGAGCACAGCACAGGGATGGGGGGAGCCCCTCATAATGAGCACAGCACAGGGATGGGGGGAGCCCCTCATAATGAGCACAGCACAGGGATGGGGGGAGCCCCTCATAATGAGCACAGCACAGGGATGGGGGGAGCCCCTCATAATGAGCACAGCACAGGGATGGGGGGAGCCCCTCATAATGAGCACAGCACAGGGATGGTGGGAGCCCCTCATAATGAGCACAGCACAGGGATGATGGGAGCCCCTCATAATGAGCACAGCACAGGGATGGGGGGAGCCCCTCATAATCAGCACAGCACAGGGATGGTGGGAGCCCCTCATAATCAGCACAGCACAGGGATGGTGGGAGCCCCTCATAATGAGCACAGCACAGGGATGGTGGGAGCCCCTCATAATGAGCACAGCACAGGGATGGGGGGAGCCCCTCATAATCAGCACAGCACAGGGATGGTGGGAGCCCCTCATAATCAGCACAGCACAGGGATGGTGGGAGCCCCTCATAATGAGCACAGCACAGGGATGGTGGGAGCCCCTCATAATGAGCACAGCACAGGGATGGTGGGAGTCCCTCATAATAAGCACAGCACAGGGATGGGGGGAGCCCCTCATAATGAGCACAGCAGGGGTACAGCCCCAGGAGGAAGTCGGCACAGCACAGGGATGGTGGGAGCCCCTCATAATGAGCACAGCACAGGGATGATGGGAGCCCCTCATAATGAGCACAGCACAGGGATGGTGGGGGCCCCTCATAATGAGCACAGCACAGGGATGGTGGGGGCCCCTCATAATGAGCCCAGCACAGGGATGGTGGGGGCCCCTCATAATGGGCACAGCACAGGGATGATGGGAGCCCCTCATAATCAGCACAGGGATGGGGGGAGCCCCTCATAATGAGCACAGCACAGGGATGGTGGGAGCCCCTCATAATGAGCACAGCACAGGGATGGTGGGAGCCCCTCATAATGAGCACAGCACAGGGATGGTGGGGGCCCCTCATAATGAGCACAGCACAGGGATGGTGGGGGCCCCTCATAATGAGCCCAGCACAGGGATGGTGGGGGCCCCTCATAATGGGCACAGCACAGGGATGATGGGAGCCCCTCATAATCAGCACAGGGATGGGGGGAGCCCCTCATAATGAGCACAGCACAGGGATGGGGGGAGCCCCTCATAATGAGCACAGCACAGGGATGGTGGGAGCCCCTCATAATGAGCACAGCACAGGGATGGGGGGAGCCCCTCATAATGAGCACAGCACAGGGATGGGGGGAGCCCCTCATAATGAGCACAGCACAGGGATGGGGGGAGCCCCTCATAATGAGCACAGCACAGGGATGGGGGGAGCCCCTCATAATCAGCACAGCACAGGGATGGTGGGAGCCCCTCATAATCAGCACAGCACAGGGATGATGGGAGCCCCTCATAATCAGCACAGCACAGGGATGATGGGAGCCCCTCATAATGAGCACAGCACAGGGATGGGGGGAGCCCCTCATAATCAGCACAGCACAGGGATGGTGGGAGCCCCTCATAATCAGCACAGCACAGGGATGGTGGGAGCCCCTCATAATCAGCACAGCACAGGGATGATGGGAGCCCCTCATAATGAGCACAGCACAGGGATGGTGGGGGCCCCTCATAATGAGCACAGCACAGGGATGGGGGGAGCCCCTCATAATGAGCACAGCACAGGGATGGTGGGAGCCCCTCATAATGAGCACAGCACAGGGATGATGGGAGCCCCTCATAATCAGCACAGCACAGGGATGGGGGGAGCCCCTCATAATCAGCACAGGGATGGGGGGAGCCCCTCATAATGAGCACAGCACAGGGATGGGGGGAGCCCCTCATAATGAGCACAGCACAGGGATGGTGGGAGCCCCTCATTATGAGCACAGCACAGGGATGGTGGGAGCCCCTCATAATCAGCACAGCACAGGGATGGTGGGAGCCCCTCATAATGAGCACAGCACAGGGATGGGGGGAGCCCCTCATAATCAGCACAGCACAGGGATGGTGGGAGCCCCTCATTATGAGCACAGCACAGGGATGATGGGAGCCCCTCATAATGAGCACAGCACAGGGATGATGGGAGCCCCTCATAATGAGCACAGCACAGGGATGGTGGGAGCCCCTCATTATGAGCACAGCACAGGGATGGGGGGAGCCCCTCATAATGAGCACAGGGATGGTGGGATCCCCTCATTATGAGCACAGCACAGGGATGGTGGGAGCCCCTCATAATGAGCACAGCACAGGGATAGGGGGAGCCCCTCATAATGAGCACAGGGATGGTGGGAGCCCCTCATAATGAGCACAGCACAGGGATGGTGGGAGCCCCTCATTATGAGCACAGCACAGGGATGATGGGAGCCCCTCATAATCAGCACAGCACAGGGATGATGGGAGCCCCTCATAATGAGCACAGCACAGGGATGGGGGGAGCCCCTCATAATGAGCACAGCACAGGGATGGTGGGGTCCCCTCATAATGAGCACAGCACAGGGATGGTGGGAGCCCCTCATTATGAGCACAGCACAGGGATGATGGGAGCCCCTCATAATGAGCACAGCACAGGGATGGGGGGAGCCCCTCATAATGAGCACAGCACAGGGATGGGGGGAGCCCCTCATAATGAGCACAGCACAGGGATGGTGGGAGCCCCTCATAATGAGCACAGCACAGGGATGGGGGGAGCCCCTCATAATGAGCACAGCACAGGGATGGAGGGAGCCCCTCATAATGAGCACAGCACAGGGATGATGGGAGCCCCTCATAATGAGCACAGCACAGGGATGGTGGGAGCCCCTCATAATGAGCACAGCACAGGGATGATGGGAGCCCCTCATAATGAGCACAGCACAGGGATGGGGGGAGCCCCTCATAATGAGCACAGCACAGGGATGGGGAGAGCCCCTCATAATGAGCACAGCACAGGGATGGGGGGAGCCCCTCATAATGAGCACAGCACAGGGATGGGGGAGCCCCTCATAATGAGCACAGCACAGGGATGATGGGAGCCCCTCATAATGAGCACAGCACAGGGATGATGGGAGCCCCTCATAATGAGCACAGCACAGGGATGGTGGGGGCCCCTCATAATGAGCACAGCACAGGGATGGGGGGAGCCCCTCATAATGAGCACAGCACAGGGATGGGGGGAGCTCCTCATAATGAGCACAGCACAGGGATGGTGGGAGCCCCTCATAATGAGCACAGCACAGGGATGGGGGGAGCCCCTCATAATGAGCACAGCACAGGGATGGTGGGAGCCCCTCATAATGAGCACAGCACAGGGATGGGGGGAGCCCCTCATAATGAGCACAGCACAGGGATGGGGGGAGCCCCTCATAATCAGCACAGCACAGGGATGGTGGGAGCCCCTCATTATGAGCACAGCACAGGGATGATGGGAGCCCCTCATAATGAGCACAGCACAGGGATGGGGGGAGCCCCTCATAATCAGCACAGCACAGGGATGGTGGGAGCCCCTCATAATGAGCACAGCACAGGGATGGGGGGAGCCCCTCATAATGAGCACAGCACAGGGATGGTGGGAGCCCCTCATTATGAGCACAGCACAGGGATGATGGGAGCCCCTCATAATGAGCACAGCACAGGGATGGTGGGAGCCCCTCATAATGAGCACAGCACAGGGATGATGGGAGCCCCTCATAATGAGCACAGCACAGGGATGGGGGGAGCCCCTCATAATCAGCACAGCACAGGGATGGTGGGAGCCCCTCATAATGAGCACAGCACAGGGATGGGGGGAGCCCCTCATAATGAGCACAGCACAGGGATGGTGGGAGCCCCTCATTATGAGCACAGCACAGGGATGATGGGAGCCCCTCATAATGAGCACAGCACAGGGATGGTGGGAGCCCCTCATAATGAGCACAGCACAGGGATGGGGGGAGCCCCTCATAATGAGCACAGCACAGGGATGGTGGGAGCCCCTCATAATGAGCACAGCACAGGGATGGTGGGAGCCCCTCATAATGAGCACAGCACAGGGATGGTGGGAGCCCCTCATAATGAGCACAGCACAGGGATGGGGGGAGCCCCTCATAATGAGCACAGCACAGGGATGGGGGGAGCCCCTCATAATGAGCACAGCACAGGGATGATGGGAGCCCCTCATAATGAGCACAGCACAGGGATGGGGGGAGCCCCTCATAATGAGCACAGCACAGGGATGGGGGGAACCCCTCATAATGAGCACAGCACAGGGATGGGGGGAGCCCCTCATAATGAGCACAGCACAGGGATGGGGGGAGCCCCTCATAATGAGCACAGCACAGGGATGATGGGAGCCCCTCATAATGAGCACAGCACAGGGATGGTGGGTGCCCCTCATAATGAGCACAGCACAGGGATGGGGGAGCCCCTCATAATGAGCACAGCACAGGGATGGGGGGAGCCCCTCATAATCAGCACAGCACAGGGATGGTGGGAGCCCCTCATAATCAGCACAGCACAGGGATGATGGGAGCCCCTCATAATGAGCACAGCACAGGGATGGTGGGGGCCCCTCATAATGAGCACAGCACAGGGATGGTGGGAGCCCCTCATAATCAGCACAGCACAGGGATGGTGGGAGCCCCTCATAATCAGCACAGCACAGGGATGATGGGAGCCCCTCATAATGAGCACAGCACAGGGATGGTGGGAGCCCCTCATAATCAGCACAGCACAGGGATGGTGGGAGCCCCTCATAATCAGCACAGCACAGGGATGGTGGGAGCCCCTCATAATCAGCACAGCACAGGGATGATGGGAGCCCCTCATAATGAGCACAGCACAGGGATGGTGGGGGCCCCTCATAATGAGCACAGCACAGGGATGGGGGGAGCCCCTCATAATGAGCACAGCACAGGGATGGTGGGAGCCCCTCATAATGAGCACAGCACAGGGATGATGGGAGCCCCTCATAATCAGCACAGCACAGGGATGGGGGGAGCCCCTCATAATCAGCACAGGGATGGGGGGAGCCCCTCATAATGAGCACAGCACAGGGATGGGGGGAGCCCCTCATAATGAGCACAGCACAGGGATGGTGGGAGCCCCTCATTATGAGCACAGCACAGGGATGGGGGGAGCCCCTCATAATGAGCACAGCACAGGGATGGTGGGAGCCCCTCATAATGAGCACAGCACAGGGATGGGGGGAGCCCCTCATAATCAGCACAGCACAGGGATGGTGGGAGCCCCTCATAATCAGCACAGCACAGGGATGGTGGGAGCCCCTCATAATGAGCACAGCACAGGGATGGTGGGAGCCCCTCATAATGAGCACAGCACAGGGATGGGGGGAGCCCCTCATAATCAGCACAGCACAGGGATGGTGGGAGCCCCTCATTATGAGCACAGCACAGGGATGATGGGAGCCCCTCATAATGAGCACAGCACAGGGATGGTGGGAGTCCCTCATAATGAGCACAGCACAGGGATGGTGGGAGCCCCTCATAATCAGCACAGCACAGGGATGGTGGGAGCCCCTCATAATGAGCACAGCACAGGGATGGTGGGAGCCCCTCATAATGAGCACAGCACAGGGATGGGGGGAGCCCCTCATAATCAGCACAGCACAGGGATGGTGGGAGCCCCTCATTATGAGCACAGCACAGGGATGATGGGAGCCCCTCATAATCAGCACAGCACAGGGATGGGGGGAGCCCCTCATAATGAGCACAGCAGGGGTACAGCCCCAGGAGGAAGTCGGCACAGCACAGGGATGGTGGGAGCCCCTCATAATGAGCACAGCACAGGGATAGGGGGAGCCCCTCATAATGAGCACAGGGATGGTGGGAGCCCCTCATAATGAGCACAGCACAGGGATGGGGGGAGCCCCTCATAATGAGCACAGGGATGGGGGGAGCCCCTCATAATGAGCACAGCACAGGGATGGGGGGAGCCCCTCATAATGAGCACAGCACAGGGATGGTGGGAGCCCCTCATTATGAGCACAGCACAGGGATGGGGGGAGCCCCTCATAATGAGCACAGCACAGGGATGGGGGGAGCCCCTCATAATGAGCACAGCACAGGGATGATGGGAGCCCCTCATAATGAGCACAGCACAGGGATGGTGGGAGCCCCTCATAATGAGCACAGCACAGGGATGGGGGGAGCCCCTCATAATGAGCACAGCACAGGGATAGGGGGAGCCCCTCATAATGAGCACAGGGATGTGGGAGCCCCTCATAATGAGCACAGCACAGGGATGGGGGGAGCCCCTCATAATGAGCACAGCACAGGGATGGGGGGAGCCCCTCATAATGAGCACAGCACAGGGATGGTGGGAGCCCCTCATAATGAGCACAGGGATGGGGGAGCCCCTCATAATGAGCACAGCACAGGGATGGGGGGAGCCCCTCATAATGAGCACAGCACAGGGATGGGGGGAGCCCCTCATAATGAGCACAGCACAGGGATGGTGGGATCCCCTCATTATGAGCACAGCACAGGGATGGGGGGAGCCCCTCATAATGAGCACAGCACAGGGATGATGGGAGCCCCTCATAATCAGCACAGCACAGGGATGATGGGAGCCCCTCATAATGAGCACAGCACAGGGATGGGGGGAGCCCCTCATAATGAGCACAGCACAGGGATGGTGGGGGCCCCTCATAATGAGCACAGCACAGGGATGGTGGGAGCCCCTCATTATGAGCACAGCACAGGGATGATGGGAGCCCCTCATAATGAGCACAGCACAGGGATGGGGGGAGCCCCTCATAATGAGCACAGCACAGGGATGGGGGGAGCCCCTCATAATGAGCACAGCACAGGGATGGGGGGAGCCCCTCATAATGATCACAGCAGAGGGATGGGGGGAGCCCCTCATAATGATCACAGCACAGGGATGGTGGGAGCCCCTCATAATGAGCACAGCACAGGGATGTGGGGAGCCCCTCATAATGAGCACAGCACAGGGATGGTGGGAGCCCCTCATAATGAGCACAGCACAGGGATGGTGGGAGCCCCTCATAATGAGCACAGCACAGGGATGGTGGGAGCCCCTCATAATGAGCACAGCACAGGGATGGTGGGAGCCCCTCATAATGAGCACAGCACAGGGATGGGGGGAGCCCCTCATAATAAGCACAGCACAGGGATGGTGGGAGCCCCTCATAATGAGCACAGCACAGGGATGGGGGGAGCCCCTCATAATGAGCACAGCACAGGGATGGGGGGATCCCCTCATAATAAGCACAGCACAGGGATGGTGGGATCCCCTCATAATGAGCACAGCACAGGGATGATGGGAGCCCCTCATAATGAGCACAGCACAGGGATGATGGGAGCCCCTCATAATCAGCACAGCACAGGGATGATGGGAGCCCCTCATAATGAGCACAGCACAGGGATGGGGGGAGCCCCTCATAATGAGCACAGCACAGGGATGATGGGAGCCCCTCATAATGAGCACAGCACAGGGATGGTGGGGGCCCCTCATAATGAGCACAGCACAGGGATGGTGGGGGCCCCTCATAATGAGCCCAGCACAGGGATGGTGGGGGCCCCTCATAATGGGCACAGCACAGGGATGATGGGAGCCCCTCATAATCAGCACAGGGATGGGGGGAGCCCCTCATAATGAGCACAGCACAGGGATGGTGGGAGCCCCTCATAATGAGCACAGCACAGGGATGGTGGGAGCCCCTCATAATGAGCACAGCACAGGGATGGTGGGGGCCCCTCATAATGAGCACAGCACAGGGATGGTGGGGGCCCCTCATAATGAGCCCAGCACAGGGATGGTGGGGGCCCCTCATAATGGGCACAGCACAGGGATGATGGGAGCCCCTCATAATCAGCACAGGGATGGGGGGAGCCCCTCATAATGAGCACAGCACAGGGATGGGGGGAGCCCCTCATAATGAGCACAGCACAGGGATGGTGGGAGCCCCTCATAATGAGCACAGCACAGGGATGGTGGGAGCCCCTCATAATGAGCACAGCACAGGGATGGGGGGAGCCCCTCATAATGAGCACAGCACAGGGATGGGGGGAGCCCCTCATAATGAGCACAGCACAGGGATGGGGGGAGCCCCTCATAATGAGCACAGCACAGGGATGGGGGGAGCCCCTCATAATCAGCACAGCACAGGGATGGTGGGAGCCCCTCATAATCAGCACAGCACAGGGATGATGGGAGCCCCTCATAATCAGCACAGCACAGGGATGATGGGAGCCCCTCATAATGAGCACAGCACAGGGATGGGGGGAGCCCCTCATAATCAGCACAGCACAGGGATGGTGGGAGCCCCTCATAATCAGCACAGCACAGGGATGGTGGGAGCCCCTCATAATCAGCACAGCACAGGGATGATGGGAGCCCCTCATAATGAGCACAGCACAGGGATGGTGGGGGCCCCTCATAATGAGCACAGCACAGGGATGGGGGGAGCCCCTCATAATGAGCACAGCACAGGGATGGTGGGAGCCCCTCATAATGAGCACAGCACAGGGATGATGGGAGCCCCTCATAATCAGCACAGCACAGGGATGGGGGGAGCCCCTCATAATCAGCACAGGGATGGGGGGAGCCCCTCATAATGAGCACAGCACAGGGATGGGGGGAGCCCCTCATAATGAGCACAGCACAGGGATGGTGGGAGCCCCTCATTATGAGCACAGCACAGGGATGGTGGGAGCCCCTCATAATCAGCACAGCACAGGGATGGTGGGAGCCCCTCATAATGAGCACAGCACAGGGATGGGGGGAGCCCCTCATAATCAGCACAGCACAGGGATGGTGGGAGCCCCTCATTATGAGCACAGCACAGGGATGATGGGAGCCCCTCATAATGAGCACAGCACAGGGATGATGGGAGCCCCTCATAATGAGCACAGCACAGGGATGGTGGGAGCCCCTCATTATGAGCACAGCACAGGGATGGGGGGAGCCCCTCATAATGAGCACAGCACAGGGATGGTGGGATCCCCTCATTATGAGCACAGCACAGGGATGGTGGGAGCCCCTCATAATGAGCACAGCACAGGGATAGGGGGAGCCCCTCATAATGAGCACAGGGATGGTGGGAGCCCCTCATAATGAGCACAGCACAGGGATGGTGGGAGCCCCTCATTATGAGCACAGCACAGGGATGATGGGAGCCCCTCATAATCAGCACAGCACAGGGATGATGGGAGCCCCTCATAATGAGCACAGCACAGGGATGGGGGGAGCCCCTCATAATGAGCACAGCACAGGGATGGTGGGGGCCCCTCATAATGAGCACAGCACAGGGATGATGGGAGCCCCTCATAATGAGCACAGCACAGGGATGGGGGGAGCCCCTCATAATGAGCACAGCACAGGGATGGGGGGAGCCCCTCATAATGAGCACAGCACAGGGATGGTGGGAGCCCCTCATAATGAGCACAGCACAGGGATGGGGGGAGCCCCTCATAATGAGCACAGCACAGGGATGGAGGGAGCCCCTCATAATGAGCACAGCACAGGGATGATGGGAGCCCCTCATAATGAGCACAGCACAGGGATGGTGGGAGCCCCTCATAATGAGCACAGCACAGGGATGATGGGAGCCCCTCATAATGAGCACAGCACAGGGATGGGGGGAGCCCCTCATAATGAGCACAGCACAGGGATGGGGGAGCCCCTCATAATGAGCACAGCACAGGGATGATGGGAGCCCCTCATAATGAGCACAGCACAGGGATGATGGGAGCCCCTCATAATGAGCACAGCACAGGGATGGTGGGGGCCCCTCATAATGAGCACAGGGATGGTGGGAGCCCCTCATTATGAGCACAGCACAGGGATGATGGGAGCCCCTCATAATGAGCACAGCACAGGGATGGGGGGAGCTCCTCATAATGAGCACAGCACAGGGATGGTGGGAGCCCCTCATAATGAGCACAGCACAGGGATGGTGGGAGCCCCTCATAATGAGCACAGCACAGGGATGGGGGGAGCCCCTCATAATGGGTACAGCACAGGGATGGGGGGAGCCCCTCATAATGAGCACAGCACAGGGATGGGGGGAGCCCCTCATAATGAGCACAGCACAGGGATGGTGGGAGCCCCTCATAATGAGCACAGCACAGGGATGGGGGGAGCCCCTCATAATCAGCACAGCACAGGGATGGTGGGAGCCCCTCATAATCAGCACAGGGATGGTGGGAGCCCCTCATAATGAGCACAGCACAGGGATGGGGGGAGCCCCTCATAATCAGCACAGCACAGGGATGGTGGGAGCCCCTCATTATGAGCACAGCACAGGGATGATGGGAGCCCCTCATAATGAGCACAGCACAGGGATGGGGGGAGCCCCTCATAATCAGCACAGCACAGGGATGGTGGGAGCCCCTCATAATGAGCACAGCACAGGGATGGGGGGAGCCCCTCATAATCAGCACAGCACAGGGATGGTGGGAGCCCCTCATAATGAGCACAGCACAGGGATGGTGGGAGCCCCTCATAATGAGCACAGCACAGGGATGGTGGGAGCCCCTCATTATGAGCACAGCACAGGGATGATGGGAGCCCCTCATAATGAGCACAGCACAGGGATGGTGGGAGCCCCTCATAATGAGCACAGCACAGGGATGGGGGGAGCCCCTCATAATGAGCACAGCACAGGGATGGTGGGAGCCCCTCATAATGAGCACAGCACAGGGATGGTGGGAGCCCCTCATAATGAGCACAGCACAGGGATGGGGGGAGCCCCTCATAATGAGCACAGCACAGGGATGGGGGGAGCCCCTCATAATGAGCACAGCACAGGGATGATGGGAGCCCCTCATAATGAGCACAGCACAGGGATGGGGGGAGCCCCTCATAATGAGCACAGCACAGGGATGGGGGGAACCCCTCATAATGAGCACAGCACAGGGATGGGGGGAGCCCCTCATAATGAGCACAGCACAGGGATGGGGGGAGCCCCTCATAATGAGCACAGCACAGGGATGGTGGGAGCCCCTCATAATGAGCACAGCACAGGGATGGTGGGAGCCCCTCATAATGAGCACAGCACAGGGATGGGGGGAGCCCCTCATAATGAGCACAGCACAGGGATGATGGGAGCCCCTCATAATGAGCACAGCACTGGGATGGAGGGAACCCCTCATAATGAGCACAGCACAGGGATGATGGGAGCCCCTCATAATGAGCACAGCACAGGGATGGTGGGTGCCCCTCATAATGAGCACAGCACAGGGATGGGGGAGCCCCTCATAATGAGCACAGCACAGGGATGGGGGGAGCCCCTCATAATCAGCACAGCACAGGGATGGTGGGAGCCCCTCATAATCAGCACAGCACAGGGATGATGGGAGCCCCTCATAATGAGCACAGCACAGGGATGGTGGGGGCCCCTCATAATGAGCACAGCACAGGGATGGTGGGAGCCCCTCATAATCAGCACAGCACAGGGATGGTGGGAGCCCCTCATAATCAGCACAGCACAGGGATGATGGGAGCCCCTCATAATCAGCACAGCACAGGGATGGTGGGAGCCCCTCATAATCAGCACAGCACAGGGATGGTGGGAGCCCCTCATAATCAGCACAGCACAGGGATGGTGGGAGCCCCTCATAATCAGCACAGCACAGGGATGATGGGAGCCCCTCATAATGAGCACAGCACAGGGATGGTGGGGGCCCCTCATAATGAGCACAGCACAGGGATGGGGGGAGCCCCTCATAATGAGCACAGCACAGGGATGGTGGGAGCCCCTCATAATGAGCACAGCACAGGGATGATGGGAGCCCCTCATAATCAGCACAGCACAGGGATGGGGGGAGCCCCTCATAATCAGCACAGGGATGGGGGGAGCCCCTCATAATGAGCACAGCACAGGGATGGGGGGAGCCCCTCATAATGAGCACAGCACAGGGATGGTGGGAGCCCCTCATAATGAGCACAGCACAGGGATGGGGGGAGCCCCTCATAATCAGCACAGCACAGGGATGGTGGGAGCCCCTCATAATCAGCACAGCACAGGGATGGTGGGAGCCCCTCATAATGAGCACAGCACAGGGATGGTGGGAGCCCCTCATAATGAGCACAGCACAGGGATGGGGGGAGCCCCTCATAATCAGCACAGCACAGGGATGGTGGGAGCCCCTCATTATGAGCACAGCACAGGGATGATGGGAGCCCCTCATAATGAGCACAGCACAGGGATGGTGGGAGCCCCTCATAATCAGCACAGCACAGGGATGGTGGGAGCCCCTCATAATGAGCACAGCACAGGGATGGTGGGAGCCCCTCATAATGAGCACAGCACAGGGATGGGGGGAGCCCCTCATAATGAGCACAGCACAGGGATGGGGGGAGCCCCTCATAATCAGCACAGCACAGGGATGGAGGGAGCCCCTCATAATGAGCACAGCACAGGGATAGGGGGAGCCCCTCATAATGAGCACAGGGATGGTGGGAGCCCCTCATAATGAGCACAGCACAGGGATGGGGGGAGCCCCTCATAATGAGCACAGGGATGGGGGGAGCCCCTCATAATGAGCACAGCACAGGGATGGGGGGAGCCCCTCATAATGAGCACAGCACAGGGATGGTGGGAGCCCCTCATAATGAGCACAGCACAGGGATAGGGGGAGCCCCTCATAATGAGCACAGGGATGGTGGGAGCCCCTCATAATGAGCACAGCACAGGGATGGGGGGAGCCCCTCATAATGAGCACAGGGATGGGGGGAGCCCCTCATAATGAGCACAGCACAGGGATGGGGGGAGCCCCTCATAATGAGCACAGCACAGGGATGGTGGGAGCCCCTCATTATGAGCACAGCACAGGGATGGGGGGAGCCCCTCATAATGAGCACAGCACAGGGATGGGGGGAGCCCCTCATAATGAGCACAGCACAGGGATGATGGGAGCCCCTCATAATGAGCACAGCACAGGGATGGTGGGAGCCCCTCATAATGAGCACAGCACAGGGATGGGGGGAGCCCCTCATAATGAGCACAGCACAGGGATAGGGGGAGCCCCTCATAATGAGCACAGGGATGGGGGAGCCCCTCATAATGAGCACAGCACAGGGATGGGGGGAGCCCCTCATAATGAGCACAGCACAGGGATGGGGGGAGCCCCTCATAATGAGCACAGCACAGGGATGGTGGGAGCCCCTCATAATGAGCACAGGGATGGGGGAGCCCCTCATAATGAGCACAGCACAGGGATGGGGGGAGCCCCTCATAATGAGCACAGCACAGGGATGGGGGGAGCCCCTCATAATGAGCACAGCACAGGGATGGTGGGATCCCCTCATTATGAGCACAGCACAGGGATGGTGGGAGCCCCTCATAATGAGCACAGCACAGGGATGGTGGGAGCCCCTCATAATGAGCACAGCACAGGGATGGTGGGAGCCCCTCATAATGAGCACAGCACAGGGATGATGGGAGCCCCTCATAATCAGCACAGCACAGGGATGATGGGAGCCCCTCATAATGAGCACAGCACAGGGATGGGGGGAGCCCCTCATAATGAGCACAGCACAGGGATGGTGGGGGCCCCTCATAATGAGCACAGCACAGGGATGGTGGGAGCCCCTCATTATGAGCACAGCACAGGGATGATGGGAGCCCCTCATAATGAGCACAGCACAGGGATGGGGGGAGCCCCTCATAATGAGCACAGCACAGGGATGGGGGGAGCCCCTCATAATGAGCACAGCACAGGGATGGGGGGAGCCCCTCATAATGATCACAGCAGAGGGATGGGGGGAGCCCCTCATAATGATCACAGCACAGGGATGGTGGGAGCCCCTCATAATGAGCACAGCACAGGGATGTGGGGAGCCCCTCATAATGAGCACAGCACAGGGATGGTGGGAGCCCCTCATAATGAGCACAGCACAGGGATGGTGGGAGCCCCTCATAATGAGCACAGCACAGGGATGGTGGGAGCCCCTCATAATGAGCACAGCACAGGGATGGTGGGAGCCCCTCATAATGAGCACAGCACAGGGATGGGGGGAGCCCCTCATAATAAGCACAGCACAGGGATGGTGGGAGCCCCTCATAATGAGCACAGCACAGGGATGGGGGGAGCCCCTCATAATGAGCACAGCACAGGGATGGGGGGATCCCCTCATAATAAGCACAGCACAGGGATGGTGGGATCCCCTCATAATGAGCACAGCACAGGGATGATGGGAGCCCCTCATAATGAGCACAGCACAGGGATGATGGGAGCCCCTCATAATCAGCACAGCACAGGGATGATGGGAGCCCCTCATAATGAGCACAGCACAGGGATGGGGGGAGCCCCTCATAATGAGCACAGCACAGGGATGGGGGGAGCCCCTCATAATGAGCACAGCACAGGGATGGTGGGAGCCCCTCATTATGAGCACAGCACAGGGATGATGGGAGCCCCTCATAATGAGCACAGCACAGGGATGGGGGGAGCCCCTCATAATGAGCACAGCAGGGGTACAGCCCCAGGAGGAAGTCAGCACAGCACAGGGATGGTGGGAGCCCCTCATAATGAGCACAGCACAGGGATAGGGGGAGCCCCTCATAATGAGCACAGCACAGGGATGGTGGGAGCCCCTCATTATGAGCACAGCACAGGGATGATGGGAGCCCCTCATAATGAGCACAGCACAGGGATGGGGGGAGCCCCTCATAATGAGCACAGCACAGGGATGGGGGGAGCCCCTCATAATGAGCACAGCACAGGGATGGTGGGATCCCCTCATTATGAGCACAGCACAGGGATGGGGGGAGCCCCTCATAATCAGCACAGCACAGGGATGATGGGAGCCCCTCATAATGAGCACAGCACAGGGATGGTGGGGGCCCCTCATAATGAGCACAGGGATGGTGGGAGCCCCTCATTATGAGCACAGCACAGGGATGATGGGAGCCCCTCATAATGAGCACAGCACAGGGATGGGGGGAGCCCCTCATAATGAGCACAGCACAGGGATGGGGGGAGCCCCTCATAATGAGCACAGCACAGGGATGGGGGGAGCCCCTCATAATGAGCACAGCACAGGGATGGTGGGAGCCCCTCATAATGAGCACAGCACAGGGATGGTGGGAGCCCCTCATAATGAGCACAGCACAGGGATGATGGGAGCCCCTCATAATCAGCACAGCACAGGGATGGGGGGAGCCCCTCATAATCAGCACAGGGATGGGGGGAGCCCCTCATAATGAGCACAGCACAGGGATGGGGGGAGCCCCTCATAATGAGCACAGCACAGGGATGGTGGGAGCCCCTCATAATGAGCACAGCACAGGGATGGGGGGAGCCCCTCATAATCAGCACAGCACAGGGATGGTGGGAGCCCCTCATAATCAGCACAGCACAGGGATGGTGGGAGCCCCTCATAATGGGCACAGCACAGGGATGGTGGGAGCCCCTCATAATGAGCACAGCACAGGGATGGTGGGAGCCCCTCATAATGAGCACAGCACAGGGATGGGGGGAGCCCCTCATAATCAGCACAGCACAGGGATGGTGGGAGCCCCTCATAATGAGCACAGCACAGGGATGGGGGGAGCCCCTCATAATCAGCACAGCACAGGGATGGTGGGAGCCCCTCATTATGAGCACAGCACAGGGATGATGGGAGCCCCTCATAATGAGCACAGCACAGGGATAGGGGGAGCCCCTCATAATGAGCACAGGGATGGGGGGAGCCCCTCATAATGAGCACAGGGATGGGGGGAGCCGCTCATAATGAGCACAGGGATGGGGGGAGCCCCTCATAATGAGCACAGCACAGGGATGGGGGGAGCCCCTCATAATGAGCACAGCACAGGGATGGTGGGGGCCCCTCATAATGAGCACAGCACAGGGATGATGGGAGCCCCTCATAATGAGCACAGCACAGGGATGGGGGAGCCCCTCATTATGAGCACAGCACAGGGATGGTGGGGGCCCCTCATAATGAGCACAGCACAGGGATGATGGGAGCCCCTCATAATGAGCACAGCACAGGGATGGGGGAGCCCCTCATAATGAGCACAGCACAGGGATGGTGGGAGCCCCTCATTATGAGCACAGCACAGGGATGATGGGAGCCCCTCATAATGAGCACAGCACAGGGATGGTGGGATCCCCTCATAATGAGCACAGCACAGGGATGATGGGAGCCCCTCATAATGAGCACAGCACAGGGATGGTGGGAGCCCCTCATAATGAGCACAGCACAGGGATGGGGGGAGCCCCTCATAATCAGCACAGCACAGGGATGGGGGGAGCCCCTCATAATGAGCACAGCACAGGGATGGTGGGAGCCCCTCATAATCAGCACAGCACAGGGATGATGGGAGCCCCTCATAATGAGCACAGCACAGGGATGGTGGGAGCCCCTCATAATGAGCACAGCACAGGGATGGTGGGTGCCCCTCATAATGAGCACAGCACAGGGATGGGGGAGCCCCTCATAATGAGCACAGCACAGGGATGGGGGGAGCCCCTCATAATCAGCACAGCACAGGGATGGTGGGAGCCCCTCATAATCAGCACAGCACAGGGATGATGGGAGCCCCTCATAATGAGCACAGCACAGGGATGGTGGGGGCCCCTCATAATGAGCACAGCACAGGGATGGTGGGAGCCCCTCATAATGAGCACAGCACAGGGATGGTGGGAGCCCCTCATAATGAGCACAGCACAGGGATGATGGGAGCCCCTCATAATCAGCACAGCACAGGGATGGGGGGAGCCCCTCATAATCAGCACAGGGATGGGGGGAGCCCCTCATAATGAGCACAGCACAGGGATGGGGGGAGCCCCTCATAATGAGCACAGCACAGGGATGGTGGGAGCCCCTCATTATGAGCACAGCACAGGGATGGGGGGAGCCCCTCATAATGAGCACAGCACAGGGATGGTGGGAGCCCCTCATAATGAGCACAGCACAGGGATGGGGGGAGCCCCTCATAATCAGCACAGCACAGGGATGGTGGGAGCCCCTCATAATCAGCACAGCACAGGGATGGTGGGAGCCCCTCATAATGAGCACAGCACAGGGATGGTGGGAGCCCCTCATAATGAGCACAGCACAGGGATGGGGGGAGCCCCTCATAATCAGCACAGCACAGGGATGGTGGGAGCCCCTCATTATGAGCACAGCACAGGGATGATGGGAGCCCCTCATAATGAGCACAGCACAGGGATGGTGGGAGTCCCTCATAATGAGCACAGCACAGGGATGGTGGGAGCCCCTCATAATCAGCACAGCACAGGGATGGTGGGAGCCCCTCATAATGAGCACAGCACAGGGATGGTGGGAGCCCCTCATAATGAGCACAGCACAGGGATGGTGGGAGTCCCTTATAATCAGCACAGCACAGGGATGGGGGGAGCCCCTCATAATGAGCACAGCAGGGGTACAGCCCCAGGAGGAAGTCGGCACAGCACAGGGATGGTGGGAGCCCCTCATAATGAGCACAGCACAGGGATAGGGGGAGCCCCTCATAATGAGCACAGGGATGGTGGGAGCCCCTCATAATGAGCACAGCACAGGGATGGGGGGAGCCCCTCATAATGAGCACAGCACAGGGATGGGGGGAGCCCCTCATAATGAGCACAGCACAGGGATGGGGGGAGCCCCTCATAATGAGCACAGCACAGGGATGGT
This sequence comes from Rana muscosa, assembly GCA_029206835.1. Taxonomy (NCBI): domain Eukaryota; kingdom Metazoa; phylum Chordata; class Amphibia; order Anura; family Ranidae; genus Rana; species Rana muscosa. The sequence goes on from CM055128.1 coordinate 2,990,172, forward strand.
GGGAGCCCCTCATTATGAGCACAGCACAGGGATGGGGGGAGCCCCTCATAATGAGCACAGCACAGGGATGGGGGGAGCCCCTCATAATGAGCACAGCACAGGGATGATGGGAGCCCCTCATAATGAGCACAGCACAGGGATGGTGGGAGCCCCTCATAATGAGCACAGCACAGGGATGGGGGGAGCCCCTCATAATGAGCACAGCACAGGGATAGGGGGAGCCCCTCATAATGAGCACAGGGATGGGGGAGCCCCTCATAATGAGCACAGCACAGGGATGGGGGGAGCCCCTCATAATGAGCACAGCACAGGGATGGGGGGAGCCCCTCATAATGAGCACAGCACAGGGATGGTGGGAGCCCCTCATAATGAGCACAGGGATGGGGGAGCCCCTCATAATGAGCACAGCACAGGGATGGGGGGAGCCCCTCATAATGAGCACAGCACAGGGATGGGGGGAGCCCCTCATAATGAGCACAGCACAGGGATGGTGGGATCCCCTCATTATGAGCACAGCACAGGGATGGGGGGAGCCCCTCATAATGAGCACAGCACAGGGATGATGGGAGCCCCTCATAATCAGCACAGCACAGGGATGGGGGAGCCCCTCATAATGAGCACAGCACAGGGATGGGGGGAGCCCCTCATAATGAGCACAGCACAGGGATGGTGGGGGCCCCTCATAATGAGCACAGCACAGGGATGGTGGGAGCCCCTCATTATGAGCACAGCACAGGGATGATGGGAGCCCCTCATAATGAGCACAGCACAGGGATGGGGGAGCCCCTCATAATGAGCACAGCACAGGGATGGGGGGAGCCCCTCATAATGAGCACAGCACAGGGATGGGGGGAGCCCCTCATAATGATCACAGCAGAGGGATGGGGGGAGCCCCTCATAATGATCACAGCACAGGGATGGTGGGAGCCCCTCATAATGAGCACAGCACAGGGATGTGGGGAGCCCCTCATAATGAGCACAGCACAGGGATGGTGGGAGCCCCTCATAATGAGCACAGCACAGGGATGGTGGGAGCCCCTCATAATGAGCACAGCACAGGGATGGGGGAGCCCCTCATAATGAGCACAGGGATGGCGGGAGCCCCTCATAATGAGCACAGCACAGGGATGGTGGGATCCCCTCATAATAAGCACAGCACAGGGATGGTGGGAGCCCCTCATAATGAGCACAGCACAGGGATGGGGGGAGCCCCTCATAATGAGCACAGCACAGGGATGGGGGGATCCCCTCATAATAAGCACAGCACAGGGATGGTGGGATCCCCTCATAATGAGCACAGCACAGGGATGATGGGAGCCCCTCATAATGAGCACAGCACAGGGATGATGGGAGCCCCTCATAATGAGCACAGCACAGGGATGGGGGGAGCCCCTCATAATGAGCACAGCACAGGGATGGGGGGAGCCCCTCATAATGAGCACAGCACAGGGATGGTGGGAACCCCTCATTATGAGCACAGCACAGGGATGATGGGAGCCCCTCATAATGAGCACAGCACAGGGATGGGGGGAGCCCCTCATAATGAGCACAGCAGGGGTACAGCCCCAGGAGGAAGTCGGCACAGCACAGGGATGGTGGGAGCCCCTCATAATGAGCACAGCACAGGGATAGGGGGAGCCCCTCATAATGAGCACAGCACAGGGATGGTGGGAGCCCCTCATTATGAGCACAGCACAGGGATGATGGGAGCCCCTCATAATGAGCACAGCACAGGGATGGGGGGAGCCCCTCATAATGAGCACAGCACAGGGATGGGGGGAGCCCCTCATAATGAGCACAGCACAGGGATGGTGGGATCCCCTCATTATGAGCACAGCACAGGGATGGGGGGAGCCCCTCATAATCAGCACAGCACAGGGATGATGGGAGCCCCTCATAATGAGCACAGCACAGGGATGGTGGGGGCCCCTCATAATGAGCACAGGGATGGTGGGAGCCCCTCATTATGAGCACAGCACAGGGATGATGGGAGCCCCTCATAATGAGCACAGCACAGGGATGGGGGGAGCCCCTCATAATGAGCACAGCACAGGGATGGGGGGAGCCCCTCATAATGAGCACAGCACAGGGATGGGGGGAGCCCCTCATAATGAGCACAGCACAGGGATGGTGGGAGCCCCTCATAATGAGCACAGCACAGGGATGGTGGGAGCCCCTCATAATGAGCACAGCACAGGGATGATGGGAGCCCCTCATAATCAGCACAGCACAGGGATGGGGGGAGCCCCTCATAATCAGCACAGGGATGGGGGGAGCCCCTCATAATGAGCACAGCACAGGGATGGGGGGAGCCCCTCATAATGAGCACAGCACAGGGATGGTGGGAGCCCCTCATAATGAGCACAGCACAGGGATGGGGGGAGCCCCTCATAATCAGCACAGCACAGGGATGGTGGGAGCCCCTCATAATCAGCACAGCACAGGGATGGTGGGAGCCCCTCATAATGGGCACAGCACAGGGATGGTGGGAGCCCCTCATAATGAGCACAGCACAGGGATGGTGGGAGCCCCTCATAATGAGCACAGCACAGGGATGGGGGGAGCCCCTCATAATCAGCACAGCACAGGGATGGTGGGAGCCCCTCATAATGAGCACAGCACAGGGATGGGGGGAGCCCCTCATAATCAGCACAGCACAGGGATGGTGGGAGCCCCTCATTATGAGCACAGCACAGGGATGATGGGAGCCCCTCATAATGAGCACAGCACAGGGATGGTGGGAGCCCCTCATAATGAGCACAGCACAGGGATGGTGGGAGTCCCTCATAATGAGCACAGCACAGGGATGGGGGGAGCCCCTCATAATCAGCACAGCACAGGGATGGTGGGAGCCCCTCATAATGAGCACAGCACAGGGATGGTGGGAGCCCCTCATAATGAGCACAGCACAGGGATGGGGGGAGCCCCTCATAATCAGCACAGCACAGGGATGGTGGGAGCCCCTCATTATGAGCACAGCACAGGGATGATGGGGGCCCCTCATAATGAGCACAGCACAGGGATGGTGGGAGTCCCTCATAATGAGCACAGCACAGGGATGGTGGGAGCCCCTCATAATGAGCACAGCACAGGGATGGTGGGAGCCCCTCATTATGAGCACAGCACAGGGATGATGGGAGCCCCTCATAATGAGCACAGCACAGGGATAGGGGGAGCCCCTCATAATGAGCACAGGGATGGTGGGAGCCCCTCATAATGAGCACAGGGATGGGGGGAGCCCCTCATAATGAGCACAGCACAGGGATGGGGGGAGCCCCTCATAATGAGCACAGCACAGGGATGGTGGGAGCCCCTCATAATGAGCACAGCACAGGGATGGGGGAGCCCCTCATTATGAGCACAGCACAGGGATGGTGGGGGCCCCTCATAATGAGCACAGCACAGGGATGATGGGAGCCCCTCATAATGAGCACAGCACAGGGATGGGGGAGCCCCTCATTATGAGCACAGCACAGGGATGGTGGGGGCCCCTCATAATGAGCACAGCACAGGGATGATGGGAGCCCCTCATAATGAGCACAGCACAGGGATGGGGGAGCCCCTCATAATGAGCACAGCACAGGGATGGTGGGAGCCCCTCATTATGAGCACAGCACAGGGATGATGGGAGCCCCTCATAATGAGCACAGCACAGGGATGGTGGGATCCCCTCATTATGAGCACAGCACAGGGATGATGGGAGCCCCTCATAATGAGCACAGCACAGGGATGGGGGGAGCCCCTCATAATGAGCACAGCACAGGGATGGGGGGAGCCCCTCATAATGAGCACAGCACAGGGATGGTGGGAGCCCCTCATAATGAGCACAGCACAGGGATGATGGGAGCCCCTCATAATGAGCACAGCACAGGGATGGTGGGATCCCCTCATTATGAGCACAGCACAGGGATGGTGGGGGCCCCTCATAATGAGCACAGCACAGGGATGATGGGAGCCCCTCATAATGAGCACAGCACAGGGATGGGGGAGCCCCTCATAATGAGCACAGCACAGGGATGGTGGGAGCCCCTCATTATGAGCACAGCACAGGGATGATGGGAGCCCCTCATAATGAGCACAGCACAGGGATGGTGGGATCCCCTCATTATGAGCACAGCACAGGGATGATGGGAGCCCCTCATAATGAGCACAGCACAGGGATGGGGGGAGCCTCTCATAATGAGCACAGCACAGGGATGGGGGGAGCCCCTCATAATGAGCACAGCACAGGGATGGTGGGAGCCCCTCATAATGAGCACAGCACAGGGATGGTGGGAGCCCCTCATAATGAGCACAGCACAGGGATGATGGGAGCCCCTCATAATGAGCACAGCACAGGGATGGGGGGAGCCCCTCATAATCAGCACAGCACAGGGATGGGGGGAGCCCCTCATAATCAGCACAGCACAGGGATGGGGGGAGCCCCTCATAATGAGCACAGCAGGGGTACAGCCCCAGGAGGAAGTCGGCACAGCACAGGGATGGTGGGAGCCCCTCATAATGAGCACAGCACAGGGATGGGGGGAGCCCCTCATAATGAGCACAGCACAGGGATGGTGGGAGCCCCTCATAATGAGCACAGCAGGGGTACAGCCCCAGGAGGAAGTCGGCACAGCACAGGGATGGTGGGAGCCCCTCATAATGAGCACAGCACAGGGATGGGGGGAGCCCCTCATAATGAGCACAGCACAGGGATGGTGGGAGCCCCTCATTATGAGCACAGCACAGGGATGATGGGAGCCCCTCATAATGAGCACAGCACAGGGATGATGGGAGCCCCTCATAATGAGCACAGCACAGGGATGGGGGGAGCCCCTCATAATGAGCACAGCACAGGGATGGTGGGATCCCCTCATTATGAGCACAGCACAGGGATGATGGGAGCCCCTCATAATGGGCACATCACAGGGATGGGGGGAGCCCCTCATAATGAGCACAGCACAGGGATGGGGGGAGCTCCTCATAATGAGCACAGCACAGGGATGGTGGGAGCCCCTCATTATGAGCACAACACAGGGATGATGGGAGCCCCTCATAATCAGCACAGGGATGGGGGGAGCCCCTCATAATGAGCACAGCACAGGGATGGGGGGAGCCCCTCATAATGAGCACAGCACAGGGATGGGGGGAGCCCCTCATAATGAGCACAGCACAGGGATGGTGGGAGCCCCTCATAATGAGCACAGGGATGGTGGGAGCCCCTCATTATGAGCACAGCACACGGATGATGGGAGCCCCTCATAATGAGCACAGCACAGGGATGGTGGGAGCCCCTCATAATGAGCACAGCACAGGGATGGAGGGAGCCCCTCATAATGAGCACAGCACAGGGATGGTGGGGGCCCCTCATAATGAGCCCAGCACAGGGATGGTGGGGGCCCCTCATAATGAGCACAGCACAGGAATAATGGGAGCCCCTCATAATGAGCACAGGGATGGTGGGGGCCCCTCATAATGAGCCCAGCACAGGGATGGTGGGGGCCCCTCATAATGAGCACAGCACAGGAATGATGGGAGCCCCTCATAATGAGCACAGGGATGGTGGGGGCCCCTCATAATGAGCACAGCACAGGAATGATGGGAGCCCCTCATAATGAGCACAGGAATGATGGGAGCCCCTCATAATGAGCACAGGGATGATGGGAGCCCCTCATAATGAGCACAGGGATGATGGGAGCCCCTCATAATGAGCACAGGAATGATGGGAGTCCCTCATAATGAGCACAGGGATGATGGGAGCCCCTCATAATGAGACGACGACTGCCATATTGAGAAAGGTATTTTTTGTTTTTTTTAATTCATCATAACGAATGTTAGTAATTGTTACAAAAAGTTAACGAATCTAGCGAAAATTCTTATTTCGTACGAAACGAATCCAAGTTGAATTTCGGACACGAATTACAAAATACGAATTATCGTCTAATACGAAACGAAACAAAATGAATTTATTGACGGCGCCCATGTCTACCAATCACCAATGAGGTCCGAAAAAAACGAATCTCAAGAAAATTGCATTGAGTTAATATTCACCTGTACAGCACCATGGTATATGTCAGAACTATACAATGCAGTATGCTTAATAATAATAGTGTGTGACTGTGGGGGGGAGGGGACATTAGAGTGTAAGCTCCTCTGGAACAGTGGGATTTGACTGGCTCCATCTTCTCCATACAGCGCTGCAGTATATGTCAGAGATATACAATGCCGTATACATAATTATAATATTGTGTGACTGAGGTGGAGCATTAGAGTGTAAGCTCCTCTGGTAGAGAGACTTTTGTGAAAGACTCAGTATTTTCTATACAGCGCTGTGGTATATGTCAGAGCTTTATCAATGCATAATAATAATAATAGTGTGCGACTGTAGAGTGTAAGCTCCTCTGGCGCAGAGATTGATGTGACCTAGATGTTTTGTCAGAGCTACAGTATATAAATGTATAATAATAATAATAATAGTGTGTGACTGGGGCAGTGCCGGGACAAGGTCATCCAGTGCCCAGGGCAAAGATGCCAAACTGCGCCCCTCCTTTCCCTTAGGGTCAGGGTGCCCCCCATCCCTGAAATAAACCATTGCGCCAGGGGCAGCCGACCCTCATGCCCACCCCTTGTCCCGGCCCTGCACTGGGGGGAGGGGATATTAGAGTGTAAGCTCCTCTGGTACAGAGACTGATGTGATTGGCTCAGTGATCTCTGTACAGCACTGCGGTATATGTCAGAGCTATATAAATAATCAGCGTTGTTTCTTCCTCTTGAGATAGCGATCTCCTCGCTGAGCTCCTAGGAAGCTTCTAATGGATCATTTACAGGAGAATACATTATTCCTGTGTGATCGGAGCGCCCCCGGTCAGCTTGGAGCGGAGTGTTTTCTCCATACGGTTCTACCTGGCTGAAGAACAAATAATGATTCCTGCACTTCAGGTCTACATTGATTACTTTTCGCCCGCCAGTGTTTTAGGCAAAGAATTCAGTAATAAATAAATACGCGCGGCACTTTGCATTTTCCAAGCGCAGCAATTGGCAACTTTTATAAAACTCTTCCCTGAACGCCCCGTCCATTCTCCGCCCGCACACTCTACGGTTTCATTATCTTTATCTCGCCTTTCCGCAAATTAGTTTTTTTTTATGATTATTTTTTACAAGATGTTTTCACATCTGTCAGCAGGAACTGGCCTTCGCCCAATCTACCTCCCAATTACACAATAACAACGCAGAACAATATGCAAATACATTCCTTCCGCTCCATTCCGGTTGGTCGCCTTTATAAGCGGCCCCCGTGCTGCCGCCGCCGACAATTTGCATACAGCCGGTGTGAATGTGGCCGGTGTTACAATGCCGGGAAGAGGGATGAAAGGATGTTTAATAATAAAAAATGGCGTTTTCAAATGCAAATAAACAACTTTTCCCAAAACACAATGAATGCCGAAACCAACAACAAAAATTCTAATTAAAATACAACCGCTTAGAAAGCAAAAGCAAGTCCCCGTTCCTCCAGCATCCATTCTACGGCTTCTGAAGAACAACTTCACTCATCGGAGAATGGATATATGTTCTGCTGGTGGAGGGTCTCAAGGGGAAGCAAATATTCCTGAAAATAATATTGCAAATTAAAAAGCTCGGGAAGTTCACAAATCTAAAAAAAATGTCAGTAAGCATTACCGAAAAAACATCCTATCCAATCACTAGAGACCAGTGACATCACCGAGACCCTTCATATTCATGAGAACACAGCCTATCCAATCACTAGAGACCAGTGACATCACCGAGACCCTTCATATTCATGAGAACACAGCCTATCCATCATTAGAGACCAGTGACATCACAGAGACCCTTCATATTCATGAGAACACAGCCTATCCATCATTAGAGACCAGTGACATCACAGAGACCCTTCATATTCATGAGAACACAGCCTATCCAATCACTAGAGACCAGTGACATCACTGAGACCCTTCATATTCATGAGAACACAGCCTATCCTTCACTAGAGACCAGTGACATCACCGAGACTCTTCATATTCATGAGAGCACAGCCTATCCAATCACTAGAGACCAGTGACATCACCGAGACTCTTCATATTCATGAGAACACAGCCTATCCTTCACTAGAGACCAGTGACATCACCGAGACTCTTCATATTCATGAGAACACAGCCTATCCTTCACTAGAGACCAGTGACATCACCGAGACTCTTCATATTCATGAGAACACAGCCTATCCAATCACTAGAGACCAGTGACATCACAGAGACTCTTCATATTCATGAGAACACAGCCTATCCAATCACTAGAGACCAGTGACATCACTGAGACCCTTCATATTCATGAGAACACAGCCTATCCAATCACTAGAGACCAGTGACATCACCGAGACCCTTCATATTCATGAGAACACAGCCTATCCAATCACTAGAGACCAGTGACATCACTGAGACCCTTCATATTCATGAGAACACAGCCTATCCAATCATTAGAGACCAGTGACATCACCGAGACCCTTCATATTCATGAGAACACAGCCTATCCAATCACTAGAGACCAGTGACATCACAAGACCCTTCATATTCATGAGAACACAGCCTATCCAATCATTAGAGACCAGTGACATCACCGAGACCCTTCATATTCATGAGAAAACAGCCTATCCAATCACTAGAGACCAGTGACATCACAAAACCCTTCATATTCATGAGAACACAGCCTATCCAATCATTAGAGACCAGTGACATCACTGAGACCCTTCATATTCATGAGAACACAACATATCCATCACTAGAGACCAGTGACATCACCGAGACCCTTCATATTCATGAGAACACAGCCTATCCAATCACTAGAGACCAGTGACATCACCGAGACTCTTCATATTCATGAGAACACAGCCTATCCTTCACTAGAGACCAGTGACATCACCGAGACTCTTCATATTCATGAGAACACAGCCTATCCAATCACTAGAGACCAGTGACATCACAGAGACTCTTCATATTCATGAGAACACAGCCTATCCAATCACTAGAGACCAGTGACATCACTGAGACCCTTCATATTCATGAGAACACAGCCTATCCAATCACTAGAGACCAGTGACATCACCGAGACCCTTCATATTCATGAGAACACAGCCTATCCAATCACTAGAGACCAGTGACATCACTGAGACCCTTCATATTCATGAGAACACAGCCTATCCAATCATTAGAGACCAGTGACATCACCGAGACCCTTCATATTCATGAGAACACAGCCTATCCAATCACTAGAGACCAGTGACATCACAAGACCCTTCATATTCATGAGAACACAGCCTATCCAATCATTAGAGACCAGTGACATCACCGAGACCCTTCATATTCATGAGAAAACAGCCTATCCAATCACTAGAGACCAGTGACATCACAAAACCCTTCATATTCATGAGAACACAGCCTATCCAATCATTAGAGACCAGTGACATCACCAAGACCCTTCATATTCATGAGAACACAACATATCCATCACTAGAGACCAGTGACATCACCGAGACCCTTCATATTCATGAGAAGACAGCCTATCTAATCACTAGAGACCAGTGACATCACCGAGACCCTTCATATTCATGAGAACAGAGCCTATCCAATCACTAGAGACCAGTGACATCACGAGACCCTTCATATTCATGAGAACACAACATATCCATCACTAGAGACCAGTGACATCACCGAGACCCTTCATATTCATGAGAACACAGCCTATCCAATCACTAGAGACCAGTGTCATCACCGAGATCCTTTATATTCATGAGAACACAGCCTATCCATCACTAGAGACCAGTGACATCACCGAGACCCTTCATATTCATGAGAACACAGCCTATCCAATCACTAGAGACCAGTGACATCACCGAGACCCTTCATATTCATGAGAACACAGCCTATCCAATCACTAGAGACCAGTGTCATCACCGAGATCCTTTATATTCATGAGAACACAGCCTATCCATCACTAGAGACGAGTGACATCACCGAGACCCTTCATATTCATGAGAACACAGCCTATCCAATCACTAGAGACCAGTGACATCACCGAGACCCTTCATATTCATGAGAACACAGCCTATCCAATCACTAGAGACCAGTGACATCACCGAGACCCTTCATATTCATGAGAACACAGCCTATCCAATCACTAGAGACCAGTGACATCACCAAGACCCTTCATATTCATGAGAACACAGCCTATCCCTCACTAGAGACCAGTGACATCACCGAGACCCTTCATATTCATGAGAACACAGCCTATCCATCATTAGAGACCAGTGACATCACCGAGACCCTTCATATTCATGAGAACACAGCCTATCCAACACTAGAGACCAGTGACTTCACCGAGACCCTTCATATTCATGAGAACACAGCCTATCCTTCACTAGAGACCAGTGACATCACCGAGACTCTTCATATTCATGAGAACACAGCCTATCCTTCACTAGAGACCAGTGACATCACCGAGACTCTTCATATTCATGAGAACACAGCCTATCCAATCACTAGAGACCAGTGACATCACAGAGACTCTTCATATTCATGAGAACACAGCCTATCCAATCACTAGAGACCAGTGACATCACTGAGACCCTTCATATTCATGAGAACACAGCCTATCCAATCACTAGAGACCAGTGACATCACCGAGACCCTTCATATTCATGAGAACACAGCCTATCCAATCACTAGAGACCAGTGACATCACTGAGACCCTTCATATTCATGAGAACACAGCCTATCCAATCATTAGAGACCAGTGACATCACCGAGACCCTTCATATTCATGAGAACACAGCCTATCCAATCACTAGAGACCAGTGACATCACAAGACCCTTCATATTCATGAGAACACAGCCTATCCAATCATTAGAGACCAGTGACATCACCGAGACCCTTCATATTCATGAGAAAACAGCCTATCCAATCACTAGAGACCAGTGACATCACAAAACCCTTCATATTCATGAGAACACAGCCTATCCAATCATTAGAGACCAGTGACATCACCAAGACCCTTCATATTCATGAGAACACAACATATCCATCACTAGAGACCAGTGACATCACCGAGACCCTTCATATTCATGAGAACACAGCCTATCTAATCACTAGAGACCAGTGACATCACGAGACCCTTCATATTCATGAGAACACAACATATCCATCACTAGAGACCAGTGACATCACCGAGACCCTTCATATTCATGAGAACACAGCCTATCCAATCACTAGAGACCAGTGTCATCACCGAGATCCTTTATATTCATGAGAACACAGCCTATCCATCACTAGAGACCAGTGACATCACCGAGACCCTTCATATTCATGAGAACACAGCCTATCCAATCACTAGAGACCAGTGACATCACCGAGACCCTTCATATTCATGAGAACACAGCCTATCCAATCACTAGAGACCAGTGTCATCACCGAGATCCTTTATATTCATGAGAACACAGCCTATCCATCACTAGAGACGAGTGACATCACTGAGACCCTTCATATTCATGAGAACACAGCCTATCCAATCACTAGAGACCAGTGACATCACCGAGACCCTTCATATTCATGAGAACACAGCCTATCCAATCACTAGAGACCAGTGACATCACCGAGACCCTTCATATTCATGAGAACACAGCCTATCCAATCACTAGAGACCAGTGACATCACCAAGACCCTTCATATTCATGAGAACACAGCCTATCCCTCACTAGAGACCAGTGACATCACCGAGACCCTTCATATTCATGAGAACACAGCCTATCCATCATTAGAGACCAGTGACATCACCGAGACCCTTCATATTCATGAGAACACAGCCTATCCAACACTAGAGACCAGTGACATCACCGAGACCCTTCATATTCATGAGAACACAGCCTATCCATCACCAGAGACCAGTGACATCACCGAGACCCTTCATATTCATGAGAACACAGACTATCCAATCACTAGAGACCAGTGACATCACAGAGACCCTTCATATTCATGAGAACACAGCCTATCCTTCACTAGAGACCAGTGTCATCACCGAGATCCTTTATATTCATGAGAACACAGCCTATCCATCACTAGAGACCAGTGACATCACCGAGACCCTTCATATTCATGAGAACACAGCCTATCCAATCACTAGAGACCAGTGACATCACCGAGACCCTTCATATTCATGAGAACACAGCCTATCCAATCACTAGAGACCAGTGTCATCACCGAGATCCTTTATATTCATGAGAACACAGCCTATCCATCACTAGAGACGAGTGACATCACCGAGACCCTTCATATTCATGAGAACACAGCCTATCCAATCACTAGAGACCAGTGACATCACCGAGACCCTTCATATTCATGAGAACACAGCCTATCCAATCACTAGAGACCAGTGACATCACCGAGACCCTTCATATTCATGAGAACACAGCCTATCCAATCACTAGAGACCAGTGACATCACCAAGACCCTTCATATTCATGAGAACACAGCCTATCCAACACTAGAGACCAGTGACATCACCGAGACCCTTCATATTCATGAGAACACAGCCTATCCATCACCAGAGACCAGTGACATCACCGAGACCCTTCATATTCATGAGAACACAGCCTATCCATCATTAGAGACCAGTGACATCACTGAGACCCTTCATATTCATGAGAACACAGCCTATCCAATCACTAGAGACCAGTGACATCACCGAGACCCTTCATATTCATGAGAACACAGCCTATCCCATCACTAGAGACCAGTGACATCACCGAGACCCTTCATATTCATGAGAACACAGCCTATCCTATCACTAGAGACCAGTGACATCACCGAGACCCTTCATATTCATGAGAACACAGCCTATCCAATCACTAGAGACCAGTGACATCACCGAGACCCTTCATATTCATGAGAACATGGCCTATCCATTCGCTAGAGACCAGTGACATCACTGAGACCCTTCATATTCATGAGAACACAGCCTATCCAATCACTAGAGACCAGTGACATCACTGAGACCCTTCATATTCATGAGAACACAGCCTATCCAATCACTAGAGACCAGTGACATCACTGAGACCCTTCATATTCATGAGAACACAGCCTATCCAATCACTAGAGACCAGTGACATCACTGAGACCCTTCATATTCATGAGAACACAGCCTATCCAATCACTAGAGACCAGTGACATCACCGAGACCCTTCATATTCATGAGAACACAGCCTATCCAATCACTAGAGACCAGTGTCATCACCGAGATCCTTTATATTCATGAGAACACAGCCTATCCATCACTAGAGACGAGTGACATCACCGAGACCCTTCATATTCATGAGAACACAGCCTATCCAATCACTAGAGACAGTGACATCACCGAGACCCTTCATATTCATGAGAACACAGCCTATCCAATCACTAGAGACCAGTGACATCACCGAGACCCTTCATATTCATGAGAACACAGCCTATCCAATCACTAGAGACCAGTGACATCACCAAGACCCTTCATATTCATGAGAACACAGCCTATCCCTCACTAGAGACCAGTGACATCACCGAGACCCTTCATATTCATGAGAACACAGCCTATCCATCATTAGAGACCAGTGACATCACCGAGACCCTTCATATTCATGAGAACACAGCCTATCCAACACTAGAGACCAGTGACATCACCGAGACCCTTCATATTCATGAGTACACAGCCTATCCCTCACTAGAGACCAGTGACATCACCGAGACCCTTCATATTCATGAGAACACAGCCTATCCTTCACTAGAGACCAGTGACATCACCGAGACTCTTCATATTCATGAGAACACAGCCTATCCATCACCAGAGACCAGTGACATCACCGAGACTCTTCATATTCATGAGAACACAGCCTATCCAATCACTAGAGACCAGTGACATCACTGAGACCCTTCATATTCATGAGAACACAGCCTATCCAATCACTAGAGACCAGTGACATCACTGAGACCCTTCATATTCATGAGAACACAGCCTATCCAATCACTAGAGACCAGTGACATCACCGAGACCCTTCATATTCATGAGAACACAGCCTATCCCATCACTAGAGACCAGTGACATCACCGAGACCCTTCATATTCATGAGAACACAGCCTATCCTATCACTAGAGACCAGTGACATCACCGAGACCCTTCATATTCATGAGAACACAGCCTATCCAATCACTAGAGACCAGTGACATCACCGAGACCCTTCATATTCATGAGAACATGGCCTATCCATTCGCTAGAGACCAGTGACATCACTGAGACCCTTCATATTCATGAGAACACAGCCTATCCAATCACTAGAGACCAGTGACATCACTGAGACCCTTCATATTCATGAGAACACAGCCTATCCAATCACTAGAGACCAGTGACATCACTGAGACCCTTCATATTCATGAGAACACAGCCTATCCAATCACTAGAGACCAGTGACATCACTGAGACCCTTCATATTCATGAGAACACAGCCTATCCATCATTAGAGACCAGTGACATCACCGAGACCCTTCATATTCATGAGAACACAGCCTATCCAACACTAGAGACCAGTGACATCACCGAGACCCTTCATATTCATGAGAACACAGCCTATCCATCACCAGAGACCAGTGACATCACCGAGACCCTTCATATTCATGAGAACACAGACTATCCAATCACTAGAGACCAGTGACATCACAGAGACCCTTCATATTCATGAGAACACAGCCTATCCTTCACTAGAGACCAGTGTCATCACCGAGATCCTTTATATTCATGAGAACACAGCCTATCCATCACTAGAGACCAGTGACATCACCGAGACCCTTCATATTCATGAGAACACAGCCTATCCAATCACTAGAGACCAGTGACATCACCGAGACCCTTCATATTCATGAGAACACAGCCTATCCAATCACTAGAGACCAGTGTCATCACCGAGATCCTTTATATTCATGAGAACACAGCCTATCCATCACTAGAGACCAGTGACATCACCGAGACCCTTCATATTCATGAGAACACAGCCTATCCAATCACTAGAGACCAGTGACATCACCGAGACCCTTCATATTCATGAGAACACAGCCTATCCAATCACTAGAGACCAGTGTCATCACCGAGATCCTTTATATTCATGAGAACACAGCCTATCCATCACTAGAGACGAGTGACATCACCGAGACCCTTCATATTCATGAGAACACAGCCTATCCAATCACTAGAGACCAGTGACATCACCGAGACCCTTCATATTCATGAGAACACAGCCTATCCAATCACTAGAGACCAGTGACATCACCGAGACCCTTCATATTCATGAGAACACAGCCTATCCAATCACTAGAGACCAGTGACATCACCGAGACCCTTCATATTCATGAGAACATGGCCTATCCATTCGCTAGAGACCAGTGACATCACTGAGACCCTTCATATTCATGAGAACACAGCCTATCCAATCACTAGAGACCAGTGACATCACTGAGACCCTTCATATTCATGAGAACACAGCCTATCCAATCACTAGAGACCAGTGACATCACTGAGACCCTTCATATTCATGAGAACACAGCCTATCCAATCACTAGAGACCAGTGACATCACTGAGACCCTTCATATTCATGAGAACACAGCCTATCCAATCACTAGAGACCAGTGACATCACGAGACCCTTCATATTCATGAGAACACAGCCTATCCAATCACTAGAGACCAGTGACATCACCGAGACCCTTCACAAGTTACTTTGTTGTCGTCTTCAGTCACGTTGTTCTTGTCGGTGCCTCTGTTTCCTCCGCTTACAGTTTTCAGTCGCCGATCAGGAAATGACGGGTTTTTCTCTCTCCCCCGGCTGTCACCATCACAGATCCTGCAGAGCAGATTTAGGCAATGGAAAGGAAAATTCTCAGTAATTGCAGCCGGGGCCAATTAAAAGTGACGAGATCCCCTCCCCCGGGTTCATTATCTCAGTGGGAGATTTTGTCACCAGCCTTGGAGGGCCCAGCGGGCGAGCGAGGGGGCTGCTCCGGGAAATCAATATATCATCGGCTCGCCATGTTCATACATAACATGAAATGACTGGCGCTTCCCTATGATTAGAGGAGACCCAGACCGCCACTTGATATGTGAAATGGGTAAAATCGATGATTCGCGTGTCAAAGTTGGGGGGGGAGGGGGGTTAAAGAAGTAAAATCGTAAAGTATCTTTCATTTAGCTTGCGTTTGCACATACAGTATCTGACAAAAGTTAGTACACCCCTCAATCACATTGGTGTAAATCTTTTCATGTGACAACACTGAAGAAATGACACTTTGCTACAATGTAAAGTAGTGAGTGTACACAGGGGGGAGGAGTGTACACAGGGGGGGAGGAGTATACACATGGGGGGAGGAGTGTACACAGGGGGGGAGGAGTGTACACAGGGGGGGAGGAGTGTACACAGGGGGGGAGGAGTGTACACAGGGGGGGAGGAGTGTACACAGGGGAGAGGAGTGTACACAGGGGAGAGGAGTGTACACAGGGGGAGGAGGAGTGTACACAGGGGGAGGAGGAGTGTACACAGGGGGAGGAGTGTACACAGGGGGGGAGGAGTGTACACAGGGGGGGAGGAGTGTACACAGGGGGGGAGGAGTGTACACAGGGGGGAGGAGTGTACAGCTTGTATAACGGTGTAAATTTCCTCTCCCCTCAAAATAACTCAACACACAGCCATTAATGTCTAAACCGCTGGCAACAAAAGTCAGGACACCCCTAAGTGAAAATGTCCAAATTGGGCCCGATTAGCCATTTTCCCTCCCCGGTGTCATGTGACTCGTTAGTGTTACAAGGTCTCAGGTGTGAATGGGGAGCAGGTGTGATAAATTTGGTGTTATCGCTCTCACTCTCTCATACTGGTCACTGGAAGTACAACATGGCACCTCATGGCAAAGAACTCTCTGAGGATCTGAAGAAAAGAATCGTTGCTCTACATAAAGATGGGCGAGGCTATAAGAAGATTGCCAAGACCCTGAAACTGATCTGCAGCACGGTGGCCAAGACCATACAGCGGTATAACAGGACAGGTTCCCCTCAGAACAGGCCTCGCCATGGTCCACCAAAGAAGTTGAGGTCACGTGCTCAGCGTCATATCCAGAGGTTGTCTTTGGGAAATAGACGTATGAGTGCTGCCAGCATTGCTGCAGAGGGTGAAGGGGTGGGGGAGGGGTCAGCCTGTCAGTGCTCAGGCCATACGCCGCACACTGCATCAAATTGGTCTGCATGGCTGTCGTCCCAGAAGGAAGCCTCTTCTAAAGATGATGTACAAGAAAGACAAGCAGACTAAGGACATGGATTACTGGAACCGTGTCCTGTGGTCTGATGAGACCAAGATAAACGTATTTGGTGTCAGATGGTGTCAGGCGTGTGTGGCGGCAACCAGGTGAGGAGGACAAAGACAAGTGTGTCTTCCCTACAGTCAGGCATGGTGGTGGGAGTGTCATGGTCTGGGGCTGCATGAGTGCTGCCGGCACTGGGGAGCTACAGATCATTGAGGGGACCATGAATGCCAACATGTACTGTGACATACTGAAGCAGAGCATGATCCCTGCCCTTCAGAGACTGGACCGCAGGGTAGTATTCCAACATGATAACCACCCCAAACACACCTCCAAGACCACCACTGCCTTGCTAAAGAAGCTGAGGGTAAAGGTGATGGACTGGCCAAGCATGTCTCCAGACCTAAACCCTATTGATCATCTGTGGGGGATCCTCAACCGGAAGGTGGAGGAGCCAAAGGTCTCTAACATCCACCAGCTCTGTGATGTCATCATGGAGGAGGGGAAGAGGACTCCAGTGACAACCTGTGAAGCTCTGGTGACCTCCATGCCCAAGAGGGTTAAGGCAGTGCTGGAAGATAATGGCGGCCACACAAAATATTGACACTTTGGGCCCAATTTGGACATTTTCACTTAGGGGTGTACTGACTTTTGTGAGATACTGTATGTAATATGTCTATAACCTTACAGCTAGATTAAGTAGGCTTTTCCCAGTGCCACTTGGCAAATTCTCAGCCTGATTTCCCACCAAAAATGCATGTCGCACTCGCTGTATCATTCATTGCAAGTGGGACTCCAAACGTGGCAAGCAAGTTGTGCTGTGTATGTGTGTATATAAGTACCGTATATACTCGAGTATAAGCTGAGTTTTGCAGCACATTTTTTTGTGCTGAAAATGCCCCCCTCGGCTTATACTGGAGTCACCTTTTTGCGCCTGATCTCCCGGACTTTGGGGACGAGATACTGGCCGGCCGTAGGTCCCCTGGACCCCAATCTTGGCACACATGTAGCCCCACTCTTCCTCTATAAGTGTGCAAAGTTTGTTGGCTGGGGGACCTACGGCCGGGGAGCAACGATTTTTTTAAACTAGGCACCCCTTCCGTAGACTCCCATGTTAAATGTCTAGTCATGAACACAGTGAGGCATGCCCATGGACAGAGTGAGGCAAAGTGAGGCATGCAGATGGACACCCTAGGCTTATACTCGAGTCAATACGTTTTCCCAGTTTTTTGTGGTAAAATTAGGTGCCTCGGCTTATATTCGGGTCGGCTTACACTCGAGTATATATATGGTATATACAAAAAGATACTGAGTGCCCATGCCGCGTTTGTCGCGTGTAGAATAAATTGGCTGCCCTGTGCGGAAAAATGCTCATGTGCGACGCCTGGCGTCGTGCTGCAGTACATATAATAGGGGCTCATGCTGCGTTGTAAGTGGGCGGAGCCGGGAACACCCTGCACGCAAAAACACCCAACAAATGTGGCAAAACACTCAATAAAAGTGATGCAAACCGCAACGCAGGGAAGAGCTCCTGGAGCCACTTTGCCCCTTTGTAGGGCGGCCCATTGAAATCTTCGGGGAGCCCCATGCGTGTCGCACAAAAAAAACACGCGTTTCGGATAAGCCAGGTGGGATTGGGGCCTGACAGGTGCACTTTGACCTCCCAGTCACCTCCAGTTTCTTTATTTCGCCGCCTCCTTCCCTTTAAGCCATTCCTCAGTTCTTTGCCGTCAATGGCGCCGGCGTTTAGCGACGAGCCGCTGAGCACTTACAGAACCAGATCTGGCGGGGCCCTAAAGGGTTAATGTGGCCTGCCGGCGCTCCACACAACGTACAATCCATAAATCTCGGCACGGATAATTGATACTTTGTCAAAGTTGCAGCCGATCGTCCGGACGCGGATTGATACGTCTGCAGCCACTGCGGTGGGGGGAGGGGAGCCGCGGGCCGAGCACGGTTCAGTGCTGATGGGTAAAGAGACCCTGTCTACGTCTGGATGTGCTGTTGGGAGGGGCAAATAATGCTCTACGGGAGTTTTGAGACCCCCCCCAAATTATTCCTCCATCCCGGAGATCAGACTGCAACATTGTAACAAGGTGAGAGGCTGCAGCAAAGGGGCTGATCTGTGTCAGACATTTGTGAACACGTTGAGTCGTTATCTTAGTCCAGGAAATAGGTGGAGATCCTAGATAATGCCTGAACAAAGATGGTGCTGTCCTTCTAGAGTTTAAAATAGAGGCATTGTCAGGGGAGTATCATGACATTTGTGAGAGGTGACCATACACGATCCAATCTGATTTATTCCACCAACAACTGGCCTGTCATTGATACAAATTGAGCGATTGGTGTGGCAGCCTAATGCATACTGTATATATTGGGGAATAACACCTATGTGCCGGGTTTATGTGTGGCTGTGATTGTCCGGGGGATCGCTCAATCACTGACAGCTCGGGGTCAACTGCCATCTATGGGATGGGCTTCCAATGATGTCATGACTGTGCAGCCAATCACAGCGCCACATGATCAAGAGCCCCTCCTACTGGGCTCAGATGTGTCAGCCCCACTTAAAGGGAAAGCTTCCACCATCATAAAGGGGTTCAATACGTCCTCAAATTCCATGATTTGCACGGCATGTGTCGATCCACATTGGAATATCGAAACGATCGCTCGGCGCTCTATACGCTTATATATCATATCAGTCTATCTACTTTTATACCATTTCGATTTTTCGTCCAGGACAATCAGAATCATTTTATGACATCGATCAGTAGCAGTGTTTAAAGTTTGATCAATAACGCATCAATGATGTGTGAATGGGGGCAAGAGAACGATTGTTATTAGGCAATTTCCTGCACTGGATTCTCATTGATTTCAAAAATAGAAAATGCCGCATTTGGCCACCAGATGGTGCCAAGTATCGCAGGATTTTCTTATGACGTTTGGCGCCATCTGGTGGCAAAATATCTCCCGTTTTCAATCAATGATAAACATTCAACCAGCTCAGGAAAAAGCTGTAGAAAATGCCGCATTTGGCCACCAGATGGTGCCATTGATACAAATAGAATGATTGGTTTCCTCCCACTAATGGCAGCCTAATGCATGTATGGATGGGAATAACACCTATGTGCCGGGTTTATGTGTGGCTGTGATTGTCCGGGGGATCGCTCAATCACTGACAGCTCGCGGTCAACTACTATCTATGGGATGGACTTCCAATGATGTCATCACCGTGCAGCCAATCACAGCGCCACATGATCAAGAGCCCCTCCTACTGGGCTCAGGTGTGTCAGCCCCACTTAAAGGGAAAGCTCCCACCATCGTAAAGGGGTGGAATACATCCCCGATATTCCGTGATTTTGGTGGCCATGCACGGCACGTATCGATCCACATTCTCAGTGGGAAAAATACGGTTGGAATATTAAAACGATCGCCCGGCGCTCTCTACACTTATCGATAATATCAGTCTCTCTACTTTCATACAATTTTTCGGTTTTTTTTGGCCAGGCCAATCAGAATCGTTTTGATGACATCGATCAGTTTTGGTAAAAATTTGATTGATAACGACGATGTGTGAATGGGGGCAAGAGAACGATTGTTATTAGACTATTTCCTGCACTGGATGAATGGATTCTCAGTGATTTTAAAACAGAAAATGCCGCATTTGACCACCAGATGGTGCCAAGTATCACAGGAATGTCTTTTGATGCTTGGCGCCATCTAGTGGCAAAATATTTTCCGTTTTAATTTAATAATTTAATAACCATTCAACCAGCACAGGAAATAGCTTAATAACATTTGTTTTTTCTCTCCTCCTTTCATGAATGTACATGCAATTTCTTTTTTTCAATAATTCATAAATTTATTATATTGTCTGGTTCTGTGGAAAAAAAAAAGAAAAAAGTTTGATCCGATCGTTACTTGTGTTGCCACCATAATTAAGCTTGTATAGAGATTGTACTATCTATTTGTATAGTTCATAGATAGCTTTAGGGTTGGCACTTTACTTGCCATGCATGCGCACGACATGAAAAGCTCTGATGACAGGTCCACTTTAATCATCAGAAGACCCCTCCCCCCCCCCTCCACACATTATCATTGTAGCCATTTGTATCTCTTTTCTCTTTCTGTATTTTATCCGGATCTCTCCCACCCCAATGAACACGCCCGATTTATAGATCTCCTACCAGAAAACCTTTGTAAATTGTACAAGAAGAGTTTGGAAAGAATGGGACTTTTAAGGTGCATGAACCACACGAATAAATATCAAAAAATTACATTTTAATTATACAAAATATAGAAAAATATAAAATGTAAAAACCATCATATGAAATACAGTTTCAGATAGGCATAAAGACAAAATGTATCAGTATTTGCTCGACAAAAACTCCTGAAGAAGCCAAACTATATGGCGAAACATGTAGAGAAATAAAACTGTATTTCATATGATGGTTTTTACATTTTTCAATTTTTTGTATAATTAAAATGAATTTTTTGATATTTATTCGTGTTGTTCAAGCACCTTAAAAGTCCCATTCTTTCCAAACTCTTCTTGTTGTTCTTACATTAAGGGATGTGGTGCCTATGATACACAGGTGACAGGTATTTTTTCAAATTCTCCTTTGAAAAGCTTTGTAAATAATTGATAATTCATTAATGATGTGTGGACACGGCCAAAAAAAAAAAAAAATGAATGTTATGAGACTATTTCCGTTTCTCATTGATTTCAAATAGAAAATATTGCATTTAGCCACCAGATGGCACTAAGTATCATAGGAATTTTAACAATTGAAAAAAAAAAAAAAATGTGAAAAAGATAAAAACAAATATTAAATTAAAAAAGTGTGTGTGTGTGTGTGTGTGTGTGTGTGTATGTATGTATGTATGTATGTATGTATATATATATATATATATATATATATATAATATAATTTAAGTTATCCAGTGCCTTCACAGGGTATTGTGAGAGAGCATTAAATTTTAATTAAAAAAGAAATAAAAAAAATGTTTTTTTTCATGTAAAAATTTTTTAAAGAAATATTTAAAAATGAATTTGTATGTGAATGTGAGCCATTTGTATCTCTTTTATTCTTTCCGTATTTTTTCCCGAATCTCTCCCACCCCAATGAACACGCCCGACCTTTGTAAATGGTCGATTGAGACGTGTCAATGATGTGTGAATTGGGCAAGAAAACAAAGGTTGTTAGGCTATTACCGGCGTTGGTTGAGTGGATTCTCATTTTATTAAACATGGAAATGATCACCCTTAGCCACTAGATGGCACTAAATATCAAAGGAATTTCGTATGATGCTTAACACCATCTAGTGGCAAAATATGGTATTTTTCATTTTTCAATGGGTGGTAAACATTCAACCAGCACAGGAAATGTCTTAATAGCATTTTGTTCTTTTGCCATTGTTCATTGTAGCCATTTGTATCTTTTTTTTTTTTTTTTTCCATGTTTTATCCGGATCTCCTCCACCCCGATAAACGCGCGGAGTCCCGACAGAGATCTTTTAACCGAAAAAGCTTTGTAAATACTTGATTGATAACCCATCAATGATGTGTGGATGGGGAAAAAAAAAAAAGAATGTTATGAGACTATTTCGCTGTTTCTCATTGATTTCAAATTGAAAATACTGCATTTAGCCAACAGATGGTGCCAAGTATCATAGGAATTTCTTATAATCCTTAGCACCATCTAGTGGCAAAATATGGTATATTCCATATTTTAAATATAATAAACATTCAACCAGCACAGGAAATGGCTGAAGAATATTTGTTCCTTTGCCAATACTGTATCAATTGTAATAATTTATATCTCTTTTCTCTTTCTGTGTTTTGTCTGGATCTCCTCCACCCCGGGACCCAATATGTTTCTTTTACCAGAAAAGCTTTGTAAATGCTTGATTGATAACCCATCAATGATGTGTGAGCGAGGCAAGAAAAAAAATGTTATTAGGTTATTTTCTGTGTTTGTTGAACTGTTTCTCATTGATTTAAAAAAGAAAATACTACATGTGGCCACTAGATGGTGCCAAGTATCACAGAATCTTTTTTATGATGCGTAGCACCATCTAGTGGCAAAATATGGTATTTCCTTTTCTAAATGAATGATCAACATTTAACCAGCATTAGAAATAGCTTAATAACCTCTATTCTTTTGCCATTGTAACCATTTGCATCTCTTTCTTTTTTCCGTATCTCCTCCACCCCAGTGAACGCGCCAAGCCCCGAATATAGATTATTTTTTTTATTCTATTTTTTAACAGAAAGGCTTTGTAAACGTTTTTTAATGAGATAAATCTTTTTATATCCGTCTTCTGGAGTCAAAGTGAGGAAATTAATTTTAACGGGCCGTTTTTATGTTCCGGGGAGATTTTTATTTTACTCGTTGAACGACGTGGAAGCCATAAATCTGTCACTGGAATTGGATTGTAAACAGGAACAGATATTGTGAAAGCCGTAACAACGCGTTTTACGAGGGTATTCGAGGGTTTCCCGGCAATGACGACGTGAACCGAGCTCTATGGAGCCTATAGACGACAACCCCCGACACCCCGCCAGAGCCGCAGTTATGGTATAGGTTGGAACTTCGAGATAATTAAAATCTCTCCAAATCCAATCATCATCAGGCGTTTTCTTCCTGAATCTCTGTGTGATTTGTGTATTTCTTCCAGATC
Organism: Rana muscosa; assembly: GCA_029206835.1. Classification (NCBI taxonomy): domain Eukaryota; kingdom Metazoa; phylum Chordata; class Amphibia; order Anura; family Ranidae; genus Rana; species Rana muscosa. Next base: position 3,014,199 of record CM055128.1, read on the forward strand.
TGTGCAGTGATCCAGTGTGAGACTTCCTGTAATAAAGACCGCCCACTGCTGCTCTCTCTCCTTGTGCAGGGGGACTGGTCTTGTCTCCACCCCCTCCTGTAGATTTCTGTAATGGGTGGAGCCTGCTGGGCCCCTCCCACAGCTCTGCTCTCTCTCCTTGTGCAGGGGGACTGGTCTTATCTCCACCCCTCCTGTAGTTTTCTGCAGGCAGCCTGTAGTGGGTGGAGCTTGGTCCCTCCCACAGCTCTGCTCTCTCTCCCTGTGCAGGGGGACTGGTCTTGTCTCCGCCCCCTCCTGTAGATTTCTGTAATGGGTGGAGCCTGCTGGGCCCCTCCCACAGCTCTGCTCTCTCTCCCTGTGCAGGGGGACTGGTCTTGTCTCCGCCCCCTCCTGTAGATTTCTGTAATGGGTGGAGCCTGCTGGCCCCCTGCCACAGCTCTGCTCTCTCTCCTTGTGCAGGGGGACTGGTCTTGTCTCCGCCCCCTCCTGTAGATTTTTGTAATGGGTGGGGCCTGCTGGGCCCCTCCCACAGCTCTGCTCTCTCTCCCTGTGCAGGGGGACTGGTCTTGTCTCCGCCCCCTCCTGTAGATTTCTGTAATGGGTGGAGCCTGCTGGCCCCCTGCCACAGCTCTGCTCTCTCTCCTTGTGCAGGGGGACTGGTCTTGTCTCCGCCCCCTCCTGTAGATTTCTGTAATGGGTGGAACCTGCTGGCCCCCTGCCACAGCTCTGCTCTCTCTCCCTGTGCAGGGGGACTGGTCTTGTCTCCGCCCCCTCCTGTAGATTTTTGTAATGGGTGGGGCCTGCTGGGCCCCTCCCACAGCTCTGCTCTCTCTCCCTGTGCAGGGGGACTGGTCTTGTCTCCGCCCCCTCCTGTAGATTTTTGTAATGGGTGGGGCCTGCTGGGCCCCTCCCACAGCTCTGCTCTCTCTCCCTGTGCAGGGGGACTGGTCTTGTCTCCGCCCCCTCCTGTAGATTTTTGTAATGGGTGGGGCCTGCTGGGCCCCTCCCACAGCTCTGCTCTCTCTCCCTGTGCAGGGGGACTGGTCTTGTCTCCGCCCCCTCCTGTAGATTTCTGTAATGGGTGGAGCCTGCTGGGCCCCTCCCACAGCTCTGCTCTCTCTCCTTGTGCAGGGGGACTGGTCTTATCTCCACCCCTCCTGTAGTTTTCTGCAGGCAGCCTGTAGTGGGTGGAGCTTGGTCCCTCCCACAGCTCTGCTCTCTCTCCCTGTGCAGGGGGACTGGTCTTGTCTCCGCCCCCTCCTGTAGATTTCTGTAATGGGTGGAGCCTGCTGGGCCCCTCCCACAGCTCTGCTCTCTCTCCCTGTGCAGGGGGACTGGTCTTGTCTCCGCCCCCTCCTGTAGATTTCTGTAATGGGTGGAGCCTGCTGGCCCCCTGCCACAGCTCTGCTCTCTCTCCTTGTGCAGGGGGACTGGTCTTGTCTCCGCCCCCTCCTGTAGATTTCTGTAATGGGTGGAACCTGCTGGCCCCCTGCCACAGCTCTGCTCTCTCTCCTTGTGCAGGGGGACTGGTCTTGTCTCCGCCCCCTCCTGTAGATTTTTGTAATGGGTGGGGCCTGCTGGGCCCCTCCCACAGCTCTGCTCTCTCTCCCTGTGCAGGGGGACTGGTCTTGTCTCCGCCCCCTCCTGTAGATTTTTGTAATGGGTGGGGCCTGCTGGGCCCCTCCCACAGCTCTGCTCTCTCTCCCTGTGCAGGGGGACTGGTCTTGTCTCCGCCCCCTCCTGTAGATTTTTGTAATGGGTGGGGCCTGCTGGGCCCCTCCCACAGCTCTGCTCTCTCTCCCTGTGCAGGGGGACTGGTCTTGTCTCTGCCCCCTCCTGTAGATTTCTGTAATGGGTGGAGCCTGCTGGCCCCCTGCCACAGCTCTGCTCTCTCTCCTTGTGCAGGGGGACTGGTCTTGTCTCCGCCCCCTCCTGTAGATTTTTGTAATGGGTGGGGCCTGCTGGGCCCCTCCCACAGCTCTGCTCTCTCTCCCTGTGCAGGGGGACTGGTCTTGTCTCTGCCCCCTCCTGTAGATTTCTGTAATGGGTGGGGCCTGCTGGGCCCCTCCCACAGCTCTGCTCTCTCTCCTTGTGCAGGGGGACTGGTCTTGTCTCCGCCCCCTCCTGTAGATTTTTGTAATGGGTGGGGCCTGCTGGGCCCCTCCCACAGCTCTGCTCTCTCTCCCTGTGCAGGGGGACTGGTCTTGTCTCCGCCCCCTCCTGTAGATTTTTGTAATGGGTGGGGCCTGCTGGGCCCCTCCCACAGCTCTGCTCTCTCTCCCTGTGCAGGGGGACTGGTCTTGTCTCTGCCCCTTCCTGTAGATTTCTGTAATGGGTGGAGCCTGCTGGCCCCCTGCCACAGCTCTGCTTCAGTGGTGGCTGTTTTTTGGGGGGGTATTGGCCAAGTCACCGGTCTCATGACCCGCTTCCTGATTGGCCCGGAAGCCTATTAGAGCCTTAGGCTCTAATTACGTGCTTAAAAAAACATTGGAATCCATGCGCCTGGTGCCCTGCATGTAGACAGGGGGCTGGATGCATTTGATGGGGTGGGAGGGGTGGCGCCCCTGTGCCCCTAATGGACGGGCCACCACTCTGCTCTCTCTCCTTATGCTCTTTTCTCCGCCCCTCCTGTAAAATAAATAATGTAAAAACGTTCTGGCAGAGGAGAGTCTTGATTTTTTTTCTCTGCTTCACTTTTACTTTCACTTACAGGTCCCCACCTTGAGCACACATCGTTGTTTATAAACCAGGCCATGTGATCACAATGGACAGAACAGGATACAACCTAAGTCCTGGAAACGCTGCTTTTTGCAGATGATTCTTTCAACATTTTAAATCATCTTAGAGATCCAGATGGAGGTGAACGCCGTCCGGCAATCAGGCCGGCAAGAAAAAAAAAAAGTAAAAAATTATTAAAACCAATTAAATTTGTTGAGAAATAGGTCAGTGCCGGGAGTGGAGGAACGTTCGGACGGCGCTGAAGTCTAATTTTATCGCCTCTAATTACTGCCTTCCATGTGGGAGATCGCTGACGGGAGCGGCTTCCGCTCTTCCCAAGTTTCTCCAAATCTTCTTCAAAAGGGCGGAAAAGTTCTGACCGTGCAGCTGGCAAAAGCCAACCGCCGATCGTCTTACCCCCGACTCCGCCTTGACATAGAAGGTTTCCTTACCGACACAACGTGCTACTCTGTACAGCATCCAACCACCGCGTATTTCAGCCTGTCATTGATTTCCATAGGCTGCTGGCAGCGGACCCTGTGCCTCTCCTCAGCCTGTCATTGATTTCCATAGGCTGCTGGCAGCGGACCCTGTGCCTCTCCTCAGCCTGTCATTGATTTTCATACCCTGCTGGCAGCGGACACTGCGCCTGTGCCTCTCCTCAGCCTGTCATTGATTTTCTTAGGCTGCTGGCAGCGGACACTGCGCCTGTGCCTCTCCTCAGCGTCTCATTGATTTTCATAGGCTGCTGGCAGCGGACACTGCGCCTGTGCCTCTCCTCACCCTGTCATTGATTTTCATAGGCTGCTGGCAGCGGACACTGCGCCTGTGCCTCTCCTCAGCCTGTCATTGATTTTCATAGGCTGCTGGCAGCGGACACTGCGCCTGTGCCTCTTCTCACCCTGTCATTGATTTTCATAGGCTGCTGGCAGCGGACACTGCGCCTGTGCCTCTTCTCACCCTGTCATTGATTTTCATACCCTGCTGGCAGCGGACACTGCGCCTGTGCCTCACCTCAGCCTGTCATTGATTTTCATACCCTGCTGGCAGCAGACACTGTGCCTCTCCTCAGCCTGTCATTGATTTTCATACCCTGCTGGCAGCAGACACTGTGCCTCTCCTCAGCCTGTCATTGATTTTCATACCCTGCTGGCAGCAGACACTGGACGCTGCACCTATGCCTCTCGGGCGCCAAAAAAAAAGCCAGGACGAGCCCCCAAACTGCCCATGCGCACAACGGCTCCGCACCCGCCAAGACCGGAAGGGAACTTCCTCCTTCTATTCTCCATATTAATCTTCTGATTTTTGCTCCATGTTGAGACTTTCAGCTCCGATAATCAGAACTTTTCAATTACAATGATTTCTGAGCCTCGCTCCTGGAAAGGAGAAAAAAAAACACCTTTTCCGTGTTTAACGTCCTTATTTTCCTTTTAATTTTTAATTACCTCCCCGCCGTCTCCACACATTTTACTCCTAAAACCCGCCAGTCAATTTGCAGCGACGGAGCCGCCTCGGCGAGTCCGACCTTCACGCGTCAAGGTCACAGCCAAATGAAACATTTATGATGCCGGGGGGGGGGGGGGGGGACGTGGTGAGCGGCCAGACAGTAAAAGGGAACTCCGGGGAAAGTTCAGCCAGAAGGGTCTGCTGTAGGTTTGGTGCCGCGCCGCTCTTTGTTTCGTTACTGAAAGGAAAATGTATCAATCAGGATTTAAACCGATAACACCGGCGCTCATATACTTCCTGTATATCCTTTCATATACTCATTATACATTATAGGGTTGCATGTCCTGTCTGTGGAATTTTCGCCTCCTACTATTTTCTCACATATAGCAGCTGAATTGCAATCACCATTTTGGTTTATTCAGTGAAGCAAATGCCCATAAAACCTACACAGTAACAGCCAAACAGATCGCACCTCGTGACTTGCTAGTTACAATGTTGCAGTCTGATCCAGTGTCGGGAAAAGGCCATCTAGAGCCCAGCTTGAATATAGTAGAAAACACCCCGTAGTATTTCCCTTAGGTGGTGAGCGATCGGTGCGCCGGCTCGAGCAAACACAGGGCTTACGCGTTTCTAGCTATGATGAAGGCTACACGACGAAACGCGTAAACCTTGTGTTATTTTGTACCACACCTGGATTAATAGATCTATTCATTGCAGAAGATCGAGCTGCTGGCTTTTCTTTATCTACATCTAGAGCCCAGGGTAAACATGCCAACTTGGGCCCCTTCCCCCCCCCCCAAGATGTATGTGCATTATGTTTTGGCAAACCCCCCCCCAAAAAAAATTGAGCACTAATCTGCATGCTCAACCCCTAAGAAAAAAAATCTCCCCCTCCTCCAAGGAAAAACCGCCCCCTGCTGAAATTGCCCCTCCCAGCACAAATCTCTGCCCCCCCACCTCATCCCATCCCATGTAGTAATTCCTTTAGGTGGTGAGCGATCGGTGCGCTGGCTCAAGCAAACAGTGCTTGCACGTTTCTAGCTATGACGAAGGCTACACGACGAAACGCGTAAACCTTGTATTATTTTGTACCACACCTGGATTAATAGATTTATTCATTGCAGAAGATCGAGCTGCTGGCTTTTCTTTATCTACATCTAGAGCCCAGGGTGAACATGCCAACTTGGGCCCCTCCCCCCCCAAGATATATGAGCATTATGTGTTGGCAAACCCCCCCCCCCCCCCCCAAAAAAAAATTGAGCACTAATTTGCATGCTCAACCTCTAAGAAAAAAATTCCCCCCTCCTCCTAGGAAAAACCGCCCCCCTGCTGAAATTGCCCCTCCCAGCACAAATCTCTGCCCCCCCCCTCATCCCATCCCATGTAGTAATTCCCTTAGGTGGTGAGCGATCGGTGCGCTGGCTCGAGCAAACGCAGAGCTTACACGTTTTGGCCTGTAGCATTCGTCATAGCTATGACGAAGGCTACACGGCGAAACGCGTAAACCTTGTATTATTTTGTACCACACCTGGATTAATAGATTTATTCATTGCAGAAGATCGAGCTGCCGGCTTTCCTTTATCTACATCTAGAGCCCAGGGTGAACATGTCAACTTGGGCTCCTTCCCCCCCCCCAAGATGTATAAGAATTATGTTTTAGCAAAAATCCCCCCCCCCAAAATAATTGAACACTAATCTGCATGCTCAACTCCTAAGAAAAAATCCCCCCTCCTCCCAGAACAAACCGCCCCCCCCTGCTGAAATTGCCCCTCCCAGCACAAATCTCTGTCCCCCCCATCCCGGCTCAAGTCTTATCTCTCCTTAAATCCCCCCAGCACAACCCCCCCCCCAAAAAAAAAAACTCCTAGCACAAATCCTCTACCATTTCCGTACATTTAGCCTCCGAGTACTCATCCTCTCCCCCCTTTTCAAATCGCCCCTACCAGCACAAATCCCCCCATCCCCACTCCTAGCTCAAATCTCACCCCCTCCAAATTTCCCCTCCTAGCACAAATACCCTTCAATCATTCCTACTGTACAAATCTCCTCTACCATATCACTTTTTCTGGCACAAATCCCCCCCCCCTCCATCCACTTCCCAGCACATATCCCCCCAAATCACCATTCCTAGCACACAACTCCACATTTCCCCTCCTTAAACAATTATTACCCCCTGCTGCCCCCCATATTCCCCCCACCCAACACAAATCCCCCCTCCCAATTCACGTGATGTCACAGTCCCCAGGGCGGCAGCCCCTCCTGCCCACCCCTTGTCCCAGCATTGGTCTGATCACTGAGAAAGAGGAGACTGAGGGCATGCTTCTTTCTGCCTGCAGCAGAGTAATGACATCATCTCAGCCTAGGCAAAGTCACTGGTAAAAGGTGGAGATTTTCTGAACATAGATAGTGCTAACTGTATATTGTAACATGGGAGGAATTCATGTCTGTAAATCATTTATTTTGTAAAACCGGCAACCTTTGCCCTGTGTGGCCCTATTCACGCCTAACATAGCAGGGGAGGGGGAGGGGGAGGGGGCGTGCTTTGATTTCAGTGCGCTGCCCACTGCGCAACATACGTGGCAAAGAGAAGAGAGAAAAGATCCCCCACGGAGTCCTATGGTAGTGTAGGGAGAGACAACCTCAGCCTGGGTTCCCACCAGGCCACGCCTCCATAGGGTGACCACATTTGCAAACTACCATTCAGGGATACCCCCCCCTTCCCAAAAATCAGCTTGTGCTGTAACGAATCACAGCACAGTGATTGGACACAAAAGGCGGGATTTATGATTTCTCCAATCACAAGCAGGGGGCGGGGATTGTGCTCCTCCAGGCATTCCCGGCCAGGACAAGTACTGTCAGTGAGTAAAGCGGTGATGTGGCGGCCTTTTTTGGGGGAATCAGATTGGCCCGGGGGGGGGGGGGGTGGCTGTGTCAGTTTCATTCCGGGACACTGTATTGTCCTGGAATTAATGTGCCCGGGACAGACCTGCAAAATGCGGGACTGTTCCGGGCAATCCAGGACATGTGGTCACCCTACGCCTCCAACGTGTTTCGCTCTGCCCCCCAGCACTTAATCATGGGGGATAGCTCATGGAGTGTTTTACCGCGTTACGGTTTGCACGCGTTTTATAGCACATTCTTCTGCGTTTTGTCGCAAAACACAACACGTGTGAGGAAACGTGCGTTCCTGGAGCGTGCTGATGTGAATGGGGGGGCAGCTCATACATGTACACCCCCGTTCGCTGTCTGCCGGTCCACCGACACTCACCCCCCATCTAGGCAGTGGACACATCAGGCAGCGGCAGTAATCGGGCAGCGGCGGGCACATCGGGGATTGGGCATCAGTGGGCACATCGGGCAGCGCCGGGAATCGGGGCAGCGGGGGGACATCAGGCTGCGGGGGGCAGCGGCTCCTGTGTTTTTGCCTCCTCGCTTCCCGCCGCACGTCTCCTCTCCTCCTCCTAGGTATCCAATTGGATCGCCTGTCCTTTCAGCCAATCTGGTGACGGGTATCAGACCCGCTTCCCGATTGGCCGCGAGGAGGATCAGTGTTGCAAGAGCAAATATTCATTCGCTGTTGTAAGACATCTGGGTGGGCTCCAGGCGCAATGCTCTGCGTCCCGAACCCACCTTATTTTGAAGCCTATTAGAGCTTCTGGCTCTAATCAGGTGCTTCAAAAAAAAAAACCCTCCCCCGCCATAAGAATTCATGTGCCCAGTGTCCTGAAAGGGGCCGGGCGCATGGATAGGGAGGGTGGCGGCGGCACGGATAGGGGGTGGTGGTGCCCATGCGCCGACACTGGACGGGCTGCCCCTGCTCGTCAGCATTGTTCAGAGGTCGGTCTCTGTCCCGTCTCTGTCCCGTCTTATTCGCAGTAAGGTCGGTGACTGTCCTGTGCGGGACGCATGGTGTATACGTTACGTGTAGCTTCACGTTGCGTCACTCAGCCGGAGCCTGAACCATGTTCTAATCCTTAGCAGGCGGTGCGCAAAGCCTTCCATCCCCCGCCTGTGGGAGCCCGCAGGTCTTGCCGCCTTCCCATCATTGCGGCGTTCTAACAATCATTCATCCCGTATTAACCCCACAGAGCAAACAGCGCAGTGAAAGCAGGCCCCGTGCCCCGCCATCTGTTCGCCATCCGCGCCGCGCTCATGCAGAAACTCTGCAGTCGGTGAACCTTTGCTAAATAAGTGACATCTTCCCACGTCGCCGTGCGTCCGGCGCACTTGAATGTGTAGCACATTACCATGATAGGACGCCGGCCGGTGTCGCGTCCTGCGGGGCGGTTCTGGCCCAGATGTCGTACAACGAGAGTCGCTGTTCGCTCGGCTTTGGAAACTTTGATGGGAATTAATCAACGTCATAACAGGTGGAAGCGAGCGTAGAGCGCCTGCGATTAGAGACCGGGCGCGCTCTGCATTTGTCTCGCTAATAAGACAGCGCTGTCAGCAGGATTTATCTCTCAGAGTCGGGAAGCTCCTCGTCCTCCACCCATAAATAAAGACAGTCTGTTCATGTCTGCCCCCGGGGGCCCGGCACACTCCACTCACAAAGCTAAAAAGACTTCCCTTTAGGAACTCGCCAAGAAAACCGTCTATGGGAAAATACTTTCCTTGATGTCTGTCGCTGGTCCAATCTGAAAGGAGGGGGCTGGAAGGGGAGGAGTCACTGCTCAGGGGAGGTGGGGTCACTGTGGGGAGGGAGGTGGAAAGTCGTTTCTTTGGAGGGGAGAAGTCACTAATCTGGAGGGGTGTGTCTGCCCTGGAGGGAGCGGGAGTCACTGCTCTGGGGTATAGGAGGGGTTACTGCTCTGGAGTGGAGGAGGGGAGGAGTCTCTGCTCTGGAGTAGGGGAGGAGTCTCTGCTCTGGAGTAGGGGAGGGGTCCCTGCTCTGGCTGGAGCAGGAGAGTCACTGCTCTGGGGAGGGAAGATTCACTGCTCTGGGAGGGGGGAGTCTTGCTCTGGGTAAGGAAGAGTCACTGCTCTGGGGAAGGGTGGGAGTCACTGCTCTGGGGAAGGGGGGAGTCACTGCTCTGGGGAAGGGGGGAGTCACTGCTCTGGGGAAGGGGGAGTCACTGCTCTGGGGAAGGGAGGAGTCACTGCTCTGGGGAGGGGGGAGTCACTGCTCTGGGGAACGGGGGAGTCACTGCTCTGGGGAACGGGGGAGTCACTGCTCTGGGGAACGGGGGAGTCACTGCTCTGGGGAAGGGGGAAGTCACTGCTCTGGGGAAGGGGGGAGTCACTGCTCTGGGGAAGGGGGAAGTCACTGCTCTGGGGAGGGAGGAGTCACTGCTCTGGGGGAGGGAGGAGTCACTGCTCTGGGGAAGGGGGAACTCACTGCTCTGGGGAAGGGGGGAGTCACTGCTCTGGGGAAGGGGGGAGTCACTGCTCTGGGGAAGGGGGGAGTCAATGCTCTGGGGAAGGGGGGAGTAATGCTCTGGGGAAGGGGGGAGTCAATGCTCTGGGGAAGGGGGGAGTCAATGCTCTGGGGAAGGGGGGAGTCACTGCTCTGGGGAAGGGGGGAGTCACTGCTCTGGGGAGGGGGGGAGTCACTGCTCTGGGGAGGGGGGAGTCACTGCTCTGGGGAAGGGGGGAGTCACTGCTCTGGGGAAGGGGGGAGTCAATGCTCTGGAGAAGGGGGGAGTCACTGCTCTGGGGAAGGGGGGAGTCACTGCTCTGGGGAGGGGGGAGTCACTGCTCTGGGGAAGGGGGGAGTCACTGCTCTGGGGAGGGGGGAGTCACTGCTCTGGGGAAGGGGGGAGTCACTGCTCTGGGGAAGGGTGGGAGTCACTGCTCTGGGGAAGGGTGGGAGTCACTGCTCTGGGGAAGGGTGGGAGTCACTGCTCTGGGGAAGGGTGGGAGTCACTGCTCTGGGGAAGGGTGGGAGTCACTGCTCTGGGGAAGGGTGGGAGTCACTGCTCTGGGGAACGGGGAAGTCACTGCTCTGGGGAAGGGGGGAGTCACTGCTCTGGGGAAGGGGGGAGTCACTGCTCTGGGGAAGGGGGGAGTCACTGCTCTGGGGAAGGGAGGAGTCACTGCTCTGGGGAGGGGGGAGTCACTGCTCTGGGGAACGGGGGAGTCACTGCTCTGGGGAAGGGGGGAGTCACTGCTCTGGGGAAGGGGGAAGTCACTGCTCTGGGGAGGGAGGAGTCACTGCTCTGGGGAAGGGGGGAGTCAATGCTCTGGGGAAGGGGGGAGTCAATGCTCTGGGGAAGGGGGGAGTCAATGCTCTGGGGAAGGGGGGAGTCAATGCTCTGGGGAAGGGGGGAGTCACTGCTCTGGGGAAGGGGGGAGTCACTGCTCTGGGGAGGGGGGGAGTCACTGCTCTGGGGAGGGGGGGAGTCACTGCTCTGGGGAAGGGGGGAGTCACTGCTCTGGGGAAGAGGGGAGTCAATGCTCTGGAGAAGGGGGGAGTCACTGCTCTGGGGAAGGGGGGAGTCACTGCTCTGGGGAAGGGGGGAGTCACTGCTCTGGGGAAGGGGGGAGTCACTGCTCTGGGGAAGGGGGGAGTCACTGCTCTGGGGAAGGGGGGAGTCACTGCTCTGGGGAAGGGGGGAGTCAGTGCTCTGGTGAGGGAGGAGTCACTGCTCTAAATTGGGGAAGGTGAAAAGTCTGTGCTCTTGAGTAGGGGAAGACTCACTCCTCTGGGGTGGGGGAGTCTCTGATCTGAATCGGGGAATTCATTGCTCTGGGGAAAAGAAAAGTCACTGCTCTGGGATGGGGGGAATGATAGCTTGGGGGGGAGGGATGTTTACATTCCTTGTAATAGGAATAAAAGTGACCCAAATATTTTATTTTTTACAAAGGACAGTGTAAAAAAATTAAATAAAAAGTAAAATAAATAAGAAAAAAATTTAATTTAAATCGTCCCGTCCCCCTGAGCTCGCGCGCAGAAGGGAACGCATACGTAAGTCGTGCTCGCATATAAAAACGGCGTTCAAACCACACTCGTGAGGTATCGCCGTGATCGTTAGAGCGAGAGCAATAATTCTAGCACTAGACCTCCTCTGTAACTCAAAACTGGTAACCTGTAGAAATTCTTAAACGTCGCCTGTGGAGATTCTGAAGGGTAAAAGTTTGTCGCCATTCCACGAGCGGGCGCAAATTTGAAGCGTGACATGTTGGGTATCAATTTACTCGGCGTAACATTATCTTTCCCAATATAAAAAAGAATTGGGCTAACTTTACTGTTTTATTTTTCAAAAACGTGTACCCTTTCCCCAAAGAAATTGCGCTTGTAAGACCGCTGGGCAAATAAGGTGTGACATAAAGTATTGCAACGGCCGCCATTTTATTCTCTAGGGTGTCTAAAAAATTATATATATTTATAATGTTTGGCGGTTCCAAGTCATTTTCTAGCCAAAAAAAACTGATTATAACGTGTAAACACCGAATCTGAAAAATAGGACCAGACCTTAAGTGGTTAATAGAACAAGCTGAAGTTAGAAGCTGATTGGTCGCCATGCAGAGCTGCACCAGATTCTGCACACTCCAGGTTTTAGTATGGGCAATGCCATCTTCCATGCACAGGCTGTCTGTAATTTGAATTCAAGCTCCTGGAGGAGGCCGACTGACTCAACAATGTTTCCGTAGTGAATACCAAACCTGCTGCCGACTGAAACCGAAAAATCAATATTCCGGACGGTCGCAGATGTTCCTATTTTATTATTTTATGTCCTATCAATGTTTTCTGACGCGGTTTATCCTGTTTGGCGTCGGGCTGTTTTCTTAGCGCCAGCTTGACCCCGAGGTTAAAGCGACAAAGTCTCTATTGGCGGATGTACATTTCTGGCAGACGGCGGATAGGGGAATCTCGAGCGCGCGCGATGAGCCCGATTTTTTTTATTTTAGGATTTTGCCGGCGCTCCTCCGGCTGACGGGATCAGGATGTTTAATGAAGTTTACTCTCCGGCGTCAACACGCAGAACAGACAACTTTGTCACGGCGGCCAAACTGCCGCCGCGCCGGCAAACACTGGATAAACGGCTGCTGATAATCCCATTGTAACACCTGCATCAAAAAAAAAAAAACGCAGCCGGCGGCGGAGAGAGGCGGATCAGCTGCGTTTTACATTGGAAAAGAAAAAAAAAAGATATATTTGTTCGTCGTCCAACTCGCAGTGTCATTATTAGACTTGTTAATTCATAATGAGACAAGAGATTACTCCGCAAAGAAGAAAGGACTCCGGGGAAATCTGATTTTAGGCTCACAAGTTAATCTTTTTTTTTAGTTTTCTTCTTCCATACACAAGTTGTGAGCTTGGTTTAGCAATCTTCGGGAAGACGCAGAAGTACGAGGCGTGACAATTTCATTCCCGGAATGGAATGTACAAAAATAATGATGGCTTACCTATAAAATAGCGTCTTTTGTCACCTTCAAAGCATTCCCCTTGTGCAGCGGCAAACATTTTTAGATACAGTGCCTGGAAAAAGTATTCATACCCCTCTATATACACTGCCTGGAAAAAGTATTCATACCCCTCTACGTATATTGCCTTGAAAAAGTATTCATACCCCCTGAAATTTCCTAACGTCTTGTCATGTTGCAACCAAAAACGAAAATTTATTTTATTGGGATTTTATGTGATAGACCAGTGATGGTGAACCTCGGCACCCCAGATGTTTTGGAACTACATTTCCCATGATGCTCAACTACACTGCAGAGTGCATGAGCATCATGGGAAATGTAGTTCCAAAACATCCGGGGTGCAGAGGTTCACCATCACTGTGATGGACCAACACAAAGTGTCACATAATTGTGAAGTGGAAGGAAAATGATAAATGATACAAATAAATATGTGAAAAGTGTGGGGGAGGGGCATTTGTATGGCGCCCCCCAGAGTCAATACTTTGTAGAACCCCCTTTCTCTGCAAGTCTTTTTGGGGATGTCGCTACCAGCTTTGCACATCTAGAGAGGGACATTTCTGCCCATTCTTCTTTGTAAAATATCTCAAGCTCTGTCAGATTGGATGGAGAGCGTCTGTGATCAGCAATTCTCAAGTCTTGCCACAGATTCTCAATGTGATTTAGGTCTGGACTGTGACTGGGCCATTCTAACACATGAATATGCTTTGATCTAAACCATTCCATTGTAGCTCTGGCTGTACTTTAGGGTCGTTGTCCTGCTGGAAGGTGAACCTCCCCCCAGTCTCAAGTCTTTTGCCGACTCTAGCAGGTTTTCTTCTAAGATTGTCCTGTATTTGTCTCCATCCATCTTCTCATCAACTCTGACCAGCTTCCCTGTCCCTGCTGAAGAAAAGCATCCCCACCACATGATGCTGCCACCACCATGTTTCACGGTGGGGATGGTGTGTTCAGGGTGATGTGCAGTGTTAGTTTTCCCCACACATAGCGTTTTGCTTTTAGGCCAAAAAGTTGAATTTTGGTGTCGTGACCAGAGCACCTTCTTCCACATGTTTGCTGTGTCCCCCACATGGTTGCTGTGTCCCCCACATGGTTGCTGTGTCCCCCACATGTTTGCTGTGTCCCCCACATGTTTTCTGTGTCCGCCACATGTTTTCTGTGTCCCCCACATGTTTGCTGTGTCCCCCACATGATGGATGTGTCCCCCACATGATTGCTGTGTCCTCCACATGGCTTCTCACAAACTACAAACAGGACTTCTTATGACTTTCTGTCACCAATGTCTTTCTTCTTGTCACTCTTCCATAAAGGGCAGATTTGTGGAGAAGCACGACTAATAGTTGTCCTGTGGACAGATTCTCCCCCCTGAGCTGTGGATCTCTGCAGCTCCTCCAGAGTTACCATGGACCTCTTGGCTGCTTCTCTGATGAATGCTCTCCTTGCCCGGCCCGGTCAGTTTAGGTGGACAGCCATGTCTTGGTAGGTTTGCAGTTGTGCCATACTCTTTCCATTTTCTGATGATGGATTGAACAGAACTCCGTGAGATGTTCAAAGCTTGGGAGATTTTTTTATAACCCAACCCTGCTTTATACTTCTCCACAACTTTATCCCTGACCTGTCTGGTGTGTTCCTTGGCCTTCATGATGCTGTTTGTTCACTAAGGTTCTCTAACAAACCTCTGAGGGCTTTACAGAACAGCTGTATTTATCCTGAGATTAAATGACACACAGGTGGACTCTATTTACTAATTAGGTGATGGCTAAGGGCAATTGGTTCCACTAGATCTTAGCTGGGGGTATCAGAGTAAAGGGGGCTGAATACAAATGCCCCCCCCACACTTTTCACATATTTATTTGTATCATTTATCATTTTCCTTCCACTTCACAATTATGTGACACTTTGTGTTGGTCCATCACATAAAATCCCAATAATAATTATAATTGCAGGGCACTGTAACTGTGTAACTGGCAGAAACATTCCTGGAATTTGGCTGGTGACGTTTTTGGCTGGTCTGTGATTCTCGTGGCCGCACCACCGTTGTGCAGATGTATCTGTAAGTCCATAGGCAAAATATATATATGGGAGGTTTCTCCTATTCTATATCTGCCTATATGTTCCCATAATCCCTTTAGATCATTGAAATATGACTGTCTCTCTTATTTATAGATAATCACTACGGTTTTGCTCCTGATGAGTGGCTATAAGGCCCCGAAACGCGTAGAACTAATAACTATCTATATGTGTTTAACCACTTGTCCACCGCCCACTGTCAATTGACGGCGGGCGGAGGATACTCTCGTTCTGGGATCACGTCATATGACGTCCTCCCTTTAAAACGAGCTAGAAGGCGCGCGCTCGCCGCCAGCGGCGCGTGCGCGCGCCCGCCACATTCACAAGGCCCCGGTGCGCGTGCCCGGCGGCCGCGAATGCCGCCGGGCACCCGCGATTGCCCGGGAAACGAGCAGGAAAGTGGGTCTCTGTGTGTAAACACAGAGATCCACGTCCTGTGAGGGAGAGGGGACCGATGGTGTGTCCCTTGTACATAGGGACAACCATCGGTCACCTCCCCCAGTCAGTCCCCTCCCCCCACAGTAAGAACACATAGAGGGAACATATTTAACCCCTTCCCGCCCCCTAGTGGTTAACCCCTTCCCTGCCAATCACATTTATACAGTAATCAATGCATTTTTATAGCAGGGATCGCTGTATAAATGTGAATGGTCCCAAAAATGTGTCAAGTGTCCGATGTGTCCGCCGCAATATCGCAGTCACGATAAAAAATCGCAGATCTCTGCCATTACTAATAAAAAAAATAAAAAATAAAAATGCTATAAATCTATCCCCTATTTTGTACACGCTATAACTTTTGCGCAAACCAATCAATACACGCTTATTGCGATTTTTTTTTTTTTTTTTTACCAAAAATATGTAGAAGAATACGTATCGGCCTAAACTGAGGAAAATTTTATTAAAAAAAAAAAAATGGGTATTTATTATAGCAAAAAGTAAAAAATAGTGGTTTTTTTCCAAACTGGTCGCTCTTCTTTTGTTTATAGCGCAAAAAATAAAAACCGCAGAGGTGATCAAATACCACCAAAAGAAAGCTCTATTTGTGGGAAAAAAAGGACACAAATTTTGTTTGGGAGCCACGTCGCACGACCGCGCAATTGTCATTCAAAGTGTGACAGCGCTGAAAGCTGAAAAATGGCCTGGGCAGGAAGGGGGTTTTCGTGCCCAGTAGGGAGGTGGTTAAAGTCATCAATTTTTTATGGACGTTCTTTTAACACATTTCATCCTTTTCCGTATCTATTAAGAGATATTTCAGTAGGTCAAATATTTACAAATACATCTACTACTCCATGTATTTGTAAATATGTGAAATTTCCTTGTTGGAATGATAACCTTTGTGCAATATCTGGTTCAAATGAATTGTAAAAAAATATTGATATATAGCAAAATGCCTAAAATTTAGATATGAAATTATATGACAATTTGAACCAATCAAAGGCTGTCTTTTACCCAATTTATGTATCTGCTTCCGTGTGCTTCATACAAAGTCCCGCCTCCTGTTCTTCTTCTTTAAATCCCTAGAATTTGTTTTCCAGAATGCTGAGCCGTATCTTTGTCGCGGCGCGCTGGATGTCCGGAATGTCATCCATTCTGTGTCCTTTTTAAAGCATTTTTTTAATTTTGGAAACAGAGAAATGTCAGGAGAATAAGGTGGTCGGTCAAGTTTTGGAATGGATTTCTGGACCGGGATCACGAACGTGTAACACATCATGTGCAGGAGAATTGTCATGGTGGAGAATCCACTTTTCAGGCCAGAGTTCCGGTCTTTTCCTCCGAACTGAGTCCCGAAACCTTTTCATTTTCCACATTTGTATCCATCCTTTGTGTTTTTGGCTGCCCATTTCTTGGGTCATCGTGGACTTCCTCACGCCCCTATTAAACTGCCCATTTCTTGGGTCATCGTGGACTTCCTCACGCCCCTATTAAACTGCCCATTTCTTGGGTCATCGTGGACTTCCTCACGCCCCTATTAAACTGCCCATTTCTTGGGTCATCGTGGACTTCCTCACGCCCCTATTAAACTGCCTATTTCATTCAAAAACACTTGATTCCCTCATGTAATGTTCACCGTAGGTCTGCAAATGACTGTGTGACTTGCCACCATAGTGCTATGCCGCCGGCGTTCTGGAATTAAATTGTCGCACCTCGCCGATTAAGTTTGTTTCCAGTGCGCAAATTTGCAATTTATAGATTTGGACCAGCCACACACTGTATGGGCAAAAGTCTGAGGACACCTGAGCATCGCTTCTATATGAGCTTGTTGGACATCCTATTCCAAAACCATGGTCATTATTTTTGGGGTTTCCTCTAGAGCTGCACAATTAATCGTTAAAAAAATTGTGATCTCGATTCAACCCCCCCTGACGATCTCCAATGCAGAGTTTGCCGATTCTTTCATATAACAAGTGGAGAGACTTTATCTGCTCACTCAGCTGTCAGAAGAAAACATCCGGGCAGTCTGCCAAGTTTTTAATGGGAAACATTGTAACTAACTTCCTTCTTAGATCAAAGGGATAAACTTCTGTGTGTAAAGAAAATATCGGGAAGTCTGCCAAGTTTGTAACAACATGAAACATTGTAACTAACTTCCTTCTTAGAGCAAACTTCTGTGTGTAAATGCAGGAAGTTTAACCACTTAAAGTCCAAATCTTTTTCTGACACTTGTTTCTGAAGTTATAATCAATATTTTTGCTAGAAAATTACTTGGAACCCCCAAACATTATATATAATTTAGCAGAGACCCTAGGAAATAAAATAATAGATCCAGAAAAATGTGTATATCCAGGGCGCTCCAAGAATTTGAATCCTGACAGATAAGGTCTGTGTTGGAGAGGGTAGCAAATCTTCACACACTTTAGGCAGCACTCAGGGAGACAAGCAATCTCTAATGGAAACAGAAAAACAAACAAGGCGCCTCTAAGTGCAGAAGTATAAAACTTTTAATATCCCCTAAAAGGGTTAAAAACACTTACAAGATAGTGGATGAAACAGGCATGTAGTAGGTAAGTGCGTCCAGGAGATGTTCCAGTGGCAGGGCAGTCCCAGTCTCTGATGTTAAAGCTTCCAGGAAAGTCCACGATAACAGCTGATTGTGCTGTGAATGTTCAGAGGACACAGTAACGCTGGAGCCTGGGGATGATGTCAGAGGAAGCGAGACAGAAACCAGCATGGAACACGAACAAAATGGTGTACAGGGGCGGAGGCTATAGCCGCATGTAAAAAACGAAAGTAAAATACGAGATTTCGAATCGTTACAAATAACCTGACAGGTCACTGGCTGAAGAAGGAACCAATGAGCTGTTCCGAAACGCGTCCCGCCTCCATGACACACTTCCTGTCCACTTCCTGTTCGTGTTCCATGCTGGTTTCTGTCTCGCTTCCTCTGACATCATCCCCAGGCTCCAGCGTTACTGTGTCCTCTGAACATTCACAGCACAATCAGCTGTTATCGTGGACTTTCCTGGAAGCTTTAACATCAGAGACTGGGACTGCCCTGCCACTGGAACATCTCCTGGACGCACTTACCTACTACATGCCTGTTTCATCCACTATCTTGTAAGTGTTTTTAACCCTTTTAGGGGATATTAAAAGTTTTATACTTCTGCACTTAGAGGCGCCTTGTTTGTTTTTCTTTTTCCTAGGAAATAAAATGGCAATTGCTGCAATATTTTATGTCGCACTGTATTTGCCCAGCGGTCTTTCAAATGCAATTTTTTGGGAAAAAATACACTTCAATGATTAAAATAAAAATAAAAAACGAAACAGTAAAGTTAGCCCAATTTTTTTCGTTTTAATGTGAAAGATGATGTTACACCGCGAGAATCGTGAGAGAATCGTGATCTATCTTCTAAGCAAAAAATTTGTGATTCTCATTTTAGCCAGAACTGTGCAGCTCTAGTTTCCTCCCATAGCCACCCCCCCCCTTTCATGGGTATAACATCCTCCACTCTTATGAGATGACTTTTCACCAGATTTTGGAGGGTGTCTATAGGAATATGTGCGCATTAGTGAGGTCATGTACTGACAATAGATAAGATAACATGCCTCACAGCTGGTATTCCAAGTTATCCTATTCCAAAACCATGGTCATTATTTTTGAGGGTTCCTCCCATGGACGTTAATATGGAATTACCCCCCCCCCCTTCATGGGTATAACATCCTCCATTCTTCTATCAAGGCATGCCACCAGATTTTGTGTCTGTGGGAATCTGTACCCATTTGTGAGATCAAGTGCTGATATCGGATGAGAAGAAGACCTGGCTCACACTCAATTCCAATTGACCCGTCACACCTATCTTGGTGGACATCCCATTCCAAAACCTTGACCATTAATATTGAGTTGCTCCAGTTGTGACTGTGGAGTGGTACTTATGTTGAATGAGATAACCTGGCTCACAGTTAGCGTTCCAAGTCATCCTATTCCAAAACCATGGTCATTATTTTTGGGGTTTCCTCCTATGGCAATTAATATGGAGTTTACCCCCCCCCCCTTCATAGGTAGAACATCCTCCACTCTTATAGGAAGGCTTTCCATCAGATTCCTTGTCTGTCTGTGGGAATCTCTGCCTATTTGTGAGGTCAAGCATTGATATTGGATGAGAAGACCTGGCTCACAGTCAATGTTCCAATTCGTAGTCACCAGACCATCATTCCTATCTTGTTGGATATCCCATTCTAAAACCATGACCATTAATATTGAGTTGCTCTCATTGTGGCGATGACAGCCTCCACCTTTCTGGGAGGGCTTTCCACAAGATTTTGGAGGGTGTCTGTGGGAATCTGTGCCCATTTGAGAAGTCAAGTACTGACGATGGATGAGATAACCTGGCTCACAGTTGGAATTCCAATGTCATCCCAAAGATGTTCAGTAGGGTTGAGGTCAGGGCCCTGTGCGGGATACTCGAGTTCCTCCACACCAAACTGGCCAAACCATGACTTTATGGAGCCGGCTTTGATCACGTGAACAGAAAAGGGCCTTTTCCAAACTGTTACTAAAAATTTGGAAGAGCACAGTTGTCTAAAATGTCTTTGTGTTTTGTAGTATTAACAGTACCCTTCACCAGAAACACCTGAACTCCAATATTTAGAAAGGTATGAGGATGTAGTGCGTTGAGCATGTGTGACATCACCTAAGTCAGGGGGTAGGCAACCTCGGCCCTCCCGCTGTGGTGAAACTACAAATCCCATCATGCCTCTCCCTCTAGGAGTGATGCCTGTGATTATTAGGGTCTTGCAATGTCTCATGGGACTTGTAGTTTCAAAACAGCTGGAGGGCCGAGGTTGCCCACCCCTGATCTAAGCAGTACACACGGCAGCATCATCTTCCTGTCTATTTAGTTGCACAGGGCATTGACACATTTTTAAATGGCTCCTTGGCATTAGGAAAGCTCCTTTTCTTTCTTTTTTTATGTTTTTAATTTGTGTTAACTTAGAGGAACTATCCACCCTACATTTTGTTTGCCTCTTACCTTGACCACTGGGTTGTCCTAAAAAAACATATTCACACACCTAGTGAATCCAGAGTTGTCCTGCTGTCATCTGCCAAACCACTGCTGCACCCGGGTCCCATGCTGCCATCTTCCTTTTTGATGTCATCGGCAGCCAGCTGTCCCTTTCTGGTTTGGGTCCTCCAGGTCTTGCCCTACCCTCTCCACTATGTTGAAGCTGATGTCCTCAGGGATGTGTGACCTGCAGAGGTGGAAGAGACGTCATTCTCTTATAGATGATCATTGCGGTAAGGTGAAGTGCAAAAAAAATGATAGGGTAGGGTGGGAGGCCTGTAGGAATAAAAGTGCAGAGTTTGAGCAAAGGTCTACTTTAAAAAAAGAGGAATGTGATGTCTTGGTGGCCCTGCCTGGGGAAATATGACATCCCAATGCAGGGCTGGGACAAGGGGTGGGCGAGAGGGACGGTTTCCCTGGGCGCAATAGTTTACTGTTGGGATGGGGGGCGCCTTCCTTCTCTTGCAAGGCTGACAGAAGTAGTGACAGCAAGCAGTGACTGCTGGGTGTAGGATCCCCTAAGCTTGCATATCATGAACTGGAGAGGGGGCACAGTTTGGCATCTTTGCCCTGGGCACTGGATGACCTTGTCCCGGCTCTGTCCCGATGTACTACTCACTAAGTGGAATATGATATCCCTTGAAGAGACCATGTTCAATGGAACGTAATATCATAGTGACCCCACCGGAGTGTTTTTGGTTTCCAAATGACCCTGCCGGGGGAAATATGATATCCCATTGATCCTGCCTAGTGTAATGTGATATCGTTGTGAGAGCCCCCATTCAGCGAAATGTGATATTCCGGTGACCCTGCCTAGTGAAAATTGATATCCCAGGAGCCTACAACTTCTTTAATGAAACATTAAAAGATCTATATCATAAATGAACAAACAGGGGGATTAAATGGTAGAACAGATCATTTGGTGGCTCAGTCTCAGGAATCCGAATCCAAGGTGATATTCACAGCTACCTTCACCGGTCATTCTAGTTGAAGCGGAAATTGCCCATTTAATTGGGAATGAGATGTAATCTTCCTAATTGCTTCTCTGCCTCTGGACTGACACTGAATTTATTCAAATGACTAATCGATCCTGTGACAGCGGGCTTTTGTTCGCTTCAAGTAGGTTATGCATTCCCTTCCAAGTCTATGGGAATGCAAAGCTTGCTTGAAGAAGGAGGTCAAATGTAGTTTAGGAGGAGCAGGTCAACTGCGGGTCAATGACCACTCGTCAATTCATTCTGAATGATCTCAGTAGCCTCTCATACTGATGTCAAACTGATGCCATCAGCCAAAACTCAAGGCTCATGATATTCCCCTTTATATTCTGTGGTAAAGTGCACATGTACTTGAGATATAGACACCAGGACCTGGACACTAATATATATGGACCCAAGGATCCAGCCTCTGGGACACAGACACCAGGACCTAAACACCAAGACATGGACACCAGGACCCAGACAACAGGTGCACAGGCACCAAGACTGAAGCCCTGTACACACGACCGGTTTTCCTGGCAGGAAAAAAACTTCAGTTTTACCGACGGGTTTCCTGCCAAGCTTGTCTTGCGTACAGACTGTCATACAAAATCCCGCCGGTCCAAAGCGTGGTGACGTTTTTTTTTTTTGCCCTCGGAAAAGCGTACACACGACCGGTTTTCACGACGGGAAAATAGAGCGCAGGTTCTGTATTTCTTTTTCCGCAGTTTTCCTGTAGGGAAAACTGCGATGGAGCATACACACGGCCAGTTTTCCCGGCCATACGCTCTCATGGAAGTTTTCCTGCTGGGAAAACCGATCGTGTGTACGAGGCTTTAGACCCTAGGACCCAAATACAAAAGATACAGACTCTAGCACATGGAAACCAGGACCCATCATGGGAACATGGACACCAGAACATGGCACCAAAATATTGACACTAGCATCCAAACACTGAGTCTCAGACACCAGGACCTGAATACGGGGACAAAGACACCAGGATGTGGGACAACAAGACACAGACACCAGGTCCTGGACAATAGGATTCAAACACTGAGAAACGGACACTGGGACATGGACACCGATATAAACACCAGCTCCCTTCAAGTAGGATTTGCATTCCCATACAAGTCTATGGGAATGCAAAGCTTGCTTGAAGAAGGTCAAATGTAGTTTAGGAGCAGGTCAACTGCAGGTCAAAAGCACCTGTCAATTAATTCTGAATGATCTCAGTAGCCTCTCATACCGATGTCAAACTGATGCCATCAGCCAAAACTCAAGGCCCATGATATTCCCCTTCTGTTCTCTGGTAAAGTGCATATGTGCTTGAGATCTAGACACCAGGACCTGGACACTAATATACTTGGATGCAAGGATCCAGCCTAAACACCAAGACATGGACTCCAGGACCCAGACACAGGTGCACAGGCACCAAGACTTAGACCCTAGGACCCAAACACAAAAGATACAGACAGTAGCACATGGAAACCAGGACCCATCATGGGAACATGGACACCAGAACATGGCACCAAAATATTGACACTAGCATCCAAACACGGAGTCTCAGACACCAGGACCTGAATACGGGGACAAAGACACCAGGATGTGGGACAACAAGACCACCAGGCCCTGGACAATAGGATTCAAACACTGAGAAACAGACACTGGGACATGGACACCGATATGACCACCAGCTCCCAAACACCAAGACATGGACACCAGGACCTAGATACCGGGACATGAACACCAGGATATAGGATACCAGGACTAGGACTCAAATACAGAGATACCAGGAGCCGGACTTTAAATCAGCAGCGGAATATTGTGTGTGAAGCGTTTGTTTAAAGGGAACCTGTCTAAGTAGACATATGGGAAATACCCAACAGGTCCTGGAGCCTCACCCTTATCCTGGCTTCACTACTTAGGGAGGTGCACTCAGGCAGTGTACTACTACTACTACTACTACTACTACAGTGTGCATTCTACTATATGATAGCAAAGTATACTATGGTGCAGTGTATATATTCTAATTCTTACATTTCAGAACAAAGCCCAGGTCCGTCTAATCCCTGTAAAGACATGGCTGCTTTTTATATGCCAGTTGGATGGCGCTGGATGAACGACGGTTTTCCACACTGCCGCCGAGAGGCAAGGTGACCGCATCCATTAATCTGGAGCAGAGATTATGGACATCAGAGGCAGCAGACTTGCTTATGACTCCTAAAAAATTATTTCAAAGTGCCGTTTCATTGCGAAATTCCCCGGCCAGCTCTGTCTGTGGTGCTGAAACACTTCAAAGGAGAACTTCGATCTAAACAAGAACTCATCTTCCTAGTTTTTAATGGCAGAACTGTTTAGATCTCTAAATATCACCAATTAACAAAGTTGTCTATGTTTCTGAAGCTGGGCGGGGGGGAGGCTGCTAATATGAAAACGATCTTCTCTGCTAAAAACTGCCCCCACATTAATTTGTTGCCTGTGCCTGCCTTAGTCAGTGTGGAGTCAGTCAGAGTGGGTAGCATGATACAGCTATGGGGCAATCAGGAGCCAGGTTGTTGACCCAGTTTCCGTCCCAAGTGCCCAAATCAAACCTACACTGACTTCTCTGTGTGTATAGATAGCGGGTGCAAAACCTTACTTTTACCATCCCTCTGGTGCACACCGCAGTACCAACCCCTTACATCAACCAGGATACACTTACAGTGCAAGGTCTTGTATTGTTTCATGGGTACTAGCTAGGGCTCAGAGGGTCTGGCCATGCACCAAAGGCCCATGTGATATGGGGGCTCAGGTCACCTGATGCATGCTCCATTCAAGGGCTCCTCTTCTCACTGCCAGGAAGGCAGACCTCTTCCCACTAGCTGCCACCATCAGGTCCCCGGCCTGACCAGGTTTACACTTTGCACCATGTTATTTAGGATCCTGTCACTATTATCAGTCCAGTGTATTCTGATAATGTAACTCCCTATCATGGCCTCCTGCATTCCAATGGTGTTTAGACCAACTTCGTAGGCTGGCACTCCAATACACATCTTCTACGAATAACGACACAGCCAGAAGCCAAAATGTTCTTCTCTATTTCTGCAATAAAATGGTGCATCTTCTAATTAATGGTGACATAAAAAAGGCACAACGAGAACACTCCATGTTTCTTGGCTTAGTCCATAAACCCAAATGTTTTGCCATAATACTAAAGATCCTATTTCCATCTCATACCAGGTTACATGACAAGGGAACCTGCATGGGGGAACCGAGATCACTCTTCCACTATCTGTCCTACAACTTACTTGTCTGGTCTGTTCACCACCAACTACTCCTTCTAAGGTTCACCACACATATATATGGGAACTGCAAGAAGGGGCATTGTTTTATCGTAACTCTCTTCAAGGGACAAGAAGGGGCCTAATTTAAAGGAAAAAAGTTAACCCCTTCCTGCAAGGGTATACCTGTCTAGTCCCTATATATATATATATATATATATATATATATATATATATAGTGGGAGGAACACTGCCTTTTCTTGCCCTAGTCAGTGGGAGGAGTACTGTGTGTTCCCACCCAAGTCAGTGGAATACGACACTTTCGGTGTCCAATTTAAGTTAAAGTGGAGTCAGTGGAAGGAGCACTGTGTCTGTGCCCAAACCGGTCAGACTGGAGTCAGTGGAGCAGTTTCTGTGCCCACCCTGGTCAGAGTGGAGTCAGTGGAGCAGTTTCTGTGCCCACCCTGGTCAGAGTGGAGTCAGTGGAGCAGTTTCTGTGCCCACCCTGGTCAGAGTGGAGTCATGGAGCTGTTTACTGTGCCAACCTTGGTCAGAGTGGAGTCAGTGGAGCACTTTCTGTGCCCACCCTGGTCAGAGTGGAGTCAGTGGAGCACTTTCTGTTCCCACCCTGGTCAGAGTGGAGTCAGTGGAGCACTTTCTGTGCCCACCCTGGTCAGAGTGGAGTCAGTAGAACCATTTCTGTGCCCACCCTGGTCAGAGTAGAGTCATGGAGCTGTTTACTGTGCCCACCTTGGTCAGAATGGAGTCAGTAGAACCCTTTCTGTGCCCACCCTGGTCAGAGTGGAGTCAGTGGAGCACTTTCTGTGCCCACCCTGGTCAGAGTGGAGTCAGTAGAACCATTTCTGTGCCCACCCTGGTCAGAGTAGAGTCATGGAGCTGTTTACTGTGCCCACCTTGGTCAGAATGGAGTCTGTGGAACCCTTTCAGTGCCCACCCCAGTCAGTGTGGAGTCAGCAGAAAGAGCACTTTCTGTGCCCACCAGCTTTTGTCAGAGTGGAGTTTTCTACGCCCACCTTAGAATCCTGCAATTCAGGAACCCAGACAGCTGTGATTTTATAAATTGTATAATTCTCCAGAGTCCACCCTCAGAATCCCACTGACTGTGAGTGGGGTGGACTGTGCAGGTCAGGAAATCTTGCCCACACAAGGAGTTAAAGTTTGACAATAACGAGTTTCAGGGCACATTATGTCTTAATTATGTCAGAACGGGTCAGGGATCACATTAAACCTTTCCTCACTAATAATGCATGAGGCTTTCCTCCTCAAGGTCGCCCGGGTCGCTGATTCATACAGAAGGCTGTCTGGGAGGGAAAGTAAAAAGTCTCTTTGGAAATTGTAAACGGCATGAAATGTCCGTGGGAAGATCAGGTTGCCAACGGTTTCCAATCTGATGCTTCCCTTTAATTGATAAGATATGTAATTGCTGCTCAAACCTTGCTGTAAATTAATGTAATAAAAATGTCATTTTCTTCTCAATCTGAAGCCAACGATTCA
Organism: Rana muscosa; assembly: GCA_029206835.1. Lineage (NCBI taxonomy): Eukaryota > Metazoa > Chordata > Amphibia > Anura > Ranidae > Rana > Rana muscosa. The sequence continues at coordinate 3,040,047 of CM055128.1, forward strand.
CTTCTAGACCTGCCAAAAAATTCAAACTTGTCTTCCTTGCAACCATAGCAACAGGAGGCAGAATTTGGCGCAATGCATCGGGATTCTCCGCAGGCGTTCTAAAATAAGATAGGTGAAGAAGGTGACCTACTTTGTTGGGTATGTCCCTGCCCTCTGGTGCTGTCTGAAGATTACATTGGGCAGCTGTGCTGGTTTTATATGGGCAGCATGTTGGAGGGTCCCCTGTGAGAATACATTTCTTTGCTTGGCCTTGTAGACCAGTCTTTCTCAACCAGGGTGCCGTCTAGGTTCCCCCTGGTTTGCCCTGGATCAACATCATGAGTTGCCATGGTACAGACGGGTCATGACCAGCATCATAACAACCAATGACGCTGTAGGGTCAGGATGCACCGTGCCATTCATTGCTCAGGTGATGGCGGCAAACGCGCCCACACAATGGTCACACCAGTCATTGCAACAGATAACTCTGATCTAGGGCAAGCGGCATGCAGGGATTCGTTATCTCCAGCCCTCTGCCATGCTGCTGGAACCAATTGGTAGGGCTCTGTGAAGAGGGATCTGTGTGATTGGGGGGTTCTATGATGGGGGGGCATGTGTGATGGAGTTCTATGTGATGGGGGGCCTCTGATGTGATGGAGAGGATCCAATGTGACGGGGGACTCATGTAAAAGGGGGCCCCTGATGTATAGGGGCGACTGATGTGGTGAAAGGTTCTCGTGTATAGGGGGCCTCTGATGTGAAGGAAGGACTTTAATTTGATGGGGGAAATCTGACACTGGGGGGCCTCTGATGTGATGGGGGGGGACTCATGTAAAGGGGGACTCTGATATATAGGGCGACTCTGATGTGATGGAAAGTTCTTGTGTATAGAGGGGACTTTGATGTAATGGGGGGCCTCTGATGTGATAGGGGACCTCTGATGTGATGGGGAGACCATTGACATTCTGGGGGACCTATGTGATGGGGAGACTTCTGACATTATGGGGGGCCTCTGGTGTGATGGGCAGACCTCTGACATTATGGGGGGCCTCTGATGTGATGGGGAGACCTCTGACATTATGGGGGGCCTCTGATGTGATGCGGAGACTTCTGACATTATGGGGGGCCTCTGATGTGATGGGGAGACTTCTGACATTATGGGTGGCCTCTGATGTGATGGGGAGACCTCTGACATTATGGGGGACCTCTGATGTGATGGGGAGACCTCTGACATTATGGGGGGCCTCTGATGTGATGGGGAGACCTCTGACATTATGGGGGACCTCTGATGTGATGGGGAGACTTCTGACAATATAGGGGGCCTCTAATGTGATGGGGAGACTTCTGACATTATGGGGGACCTCTGATGTGATGGGGGGGGACTCATGTAAAGGGGGACTCTGATATATAGGGGCGACTCTGATGTGATGGAAGGTTCTTGTGTATAGAGGGGACTTTGATGTAATAGGGGGCCTCTGATGTTATGGGGAGACCTCTGACATTATGGGGGGACCTCTGAGGTAATAGGGGTGACTCTGATGTGATGGGGGACCTCTGACATTATGGGGGACCTCTGATGTGATGGTGAGGCTCTGATACAATGAGGGGATTTGTGCTTCCTGTATAGCACCGGCTCCTGTCACAGGCGGAGTGATAATATATGTGCTCTGTCTGACTTATATTCGGTTATTATAGGTCAGTTCATTACTAAATTCACAGTGTATCTATGGGCATATCTTCTGCATTGGTTACTGGGCTGCTTTTAAACTGATCCGCAGGTATAGCCCGGGTTACCTGCACTGAGCCGTAGACTTCTGTAATTACCTGCAGGTTTGCTTTGCTTTCTGAAAGTGCATCACCACACCTGCAGAATATAATAGAAATCTATAGAAAAGTGCAGAAAAGCCACAGGTGCACTGCGCTGCACCCACAGTGCGGATAAACTGCAGCGCACCAGTGTGAAAGCAGCCTTGGGCCCCTTTCACAGGATCAGTCCGACCCAATTGGACCCTCCATTCACCTCTATGGAGCGGCAGATGAAAACGGACTTGTGTCAATTTAAACCCGCCTACCTCCAATTCGATCCGCTAAAAAAAATAGAAGGGGATCCGTCCCCTTCCGTCTGGGCAGATCAGATCGGAGGGCCCATAGAGTTGAGTGGGCTGCGTCCCCCGTGTCCGCTCTGCAGTATGCATGTCATCCGCCCGCTCCACTCATTGTGGCCCGCGACCAGTTACCAAGTCGCTTAAATGGCCCTCGCTCTTTAAAAGGTTGGGCACCCCTGCTTTACACCTATGAAGCCTTTCTGACACCAAGGAAGGGGGATTATGTAACTGGAACAGCAAGGCTTCACAATTTTCCAACCTCTCATTCTCTTCATGGTCAAACAACATCTGCCTTTTATATGTTGATTGGATCAAGGTGAAGGGTGCTACCTGTGTGGATATAAACAGGGCCGCCATCAGGGAGGTACAGGCAGTACACCTTTAAGGGGCTCGGAGGTCCCCAGGGGCCCCGGAGGCAACCCCCCTTTTTTTTTTAAGGGGCCCAGAGGTCCCCAGGGCCCCGGATGGCAACCCCCCTTTTTTTTTTTTTATACATTTTTTATTTTATTTATTTTTTTATAAATTATTATTTATTTTTTTTGTAAGGGGCCCAGAGGTCCTCAAAGGCCCCCCTTTTTTTTTTGTTCGTCAGCACCCAAAGCCCCCCCGACCTCAAAGATTTGCGGCAGCAGTACCCCCCCCCCAGCTTCTCAATTCGCGGCTGCCCCTCCCCGCTTCTCAATTCGTGGCGGCAGCACACCCCCCCCTAGTTCTCCTCTGCTCCAGGGGGCCCATGCCTGAAGCTGTGTAAGGGGCCCCAAAATTCCTGATGGCGGCCCTGGATATAAATGCCGGGGATTTTCCTGACACTCATTAGAACTGAAGGAGCTACAAAATGTCTTCAACATTACAGAACAGGTCCGGTTAAATGTGACTACTTCTAGGTTTATATCTGCAGTAATAATTGACCTTCACCTGCAACTACCTGTAAAACCAAAGTGCCGGGTTTCTCCCAACGTCTGGAAAAGCCGTCTCCTTGTCCATTACCTTCAGGATTCTAGAGAGACCTTAACTTTGGGATTACAGGACCAGCCCCTCGCCCAATGGGAGTGCCCTATATAAGAAATGTATTACTCCTATAATATGCACATAAAAATGACATAAATGTTAATTAACAGTAATGTTCTTTTGAGGTTGCTTTTCTTTTGTGAATGAAAAACACAACAAATGAACATAATAATCATTAGACAGAAACACAAAGGACGCAGCTTCATTAAATAACACCGAACAAATAATGAACACAGTTGGGGTCCAATCTATCCGGGAAGAGACAAAAGTACAGGACAACCTTTAGCTACCTCCCGCTAGCCAAGTCTCAAAGGTGCCTCCATGCATCCCTTTCCCTCAGACCTTCCCCTAGAAGTCTCCTGCCTTCTATTCCTTGGTTCCTTCCCCCTCCCCATGCTTAGAGCCGACCCACATCACTGTTTTCCCAGTATACTTCATAAGGCCACAAGGAGTTTCCAGTTCGTACCAAATGTTCAGCACAGCATGGTGATACTAATCATGGCTTTCATCAACAGCAAACTGCAGACTGGGGATGGATGTGGCCCTTTGCTTGTCCTTTATCCCGCTCTTGGGACCAATGATGGGGCACTATTTCTCCTATTGATACCAATGATGGGGCACTATTCCTCCCACTGACACCAATGATGGGACACTATTCCTCCCACTGACACCAACAATGGGGCACTATTCCTCCCACTGATACCAATGATGGGACACTATTCCTCCCACTGACACCAACGATGGGGCACTATTCCTCCCACTGATACCAATGATGGGGCACTATTCCTCCCACTGACACCAATGATGGGGCACTATTCCTCCCACTGACACCAATGATGGGACACTATTCCTCCCACTGACACCAATGATGGGGCACTATTCCTCCCACTGACACCAATGATGGGGCACTATTCCTCCCACTGACACCAATGATGGGGCACTATTCCTCCCACTGACACCAATGATGGGGCACTATTCCTCCCACTGACACCAATGATGGGACACTATTCCTCCCACTGACACCAACGATGGGGCACTATTCCCCCACTGACACCAACAATGGGGCACTATTCCTCCCACTGATACCAATGATGGGACACTATTCCTCCCACTGATACCAATGATGGGGCACTATTCCTCCCACTGACACCAATGATGGGACACTATTCCTCCAACTGACACCAATGATGGGGCACTATTCCTCCCACTGACACCAATGATGGGGCACTATTGCTCCCACTGACACCAAATATGGGGCACTGTTCCTCCCACTGACACCAATGATGGGGCACTGTTCCTCCCACTGACACCTATGATGGGGCACTGTTGCTCCCACTGATAACAATGATGGGCCATGATTCCTCCCACTGATACCAATGATGAGGAACTTGACTGGCCTGCACAGAGTCCTGACCTCAACCCGATAGAACACCTTTGGGATGAATTAGAGCGGAGACTGCAAGCCAGGCCTTCTCTTCCAACATCAGTGCCTGACCTCACAAATGCTCTTCTGGAAGAATGGTCAAACATTCCCATAGACACCCTCCTAAACCTTGTGGACGGCCTTCCCAGAAGAGGTGAAGCTGTTATAGCTGCAAAGGGCGGGGCCAACTCAATATTGAACCCTCCGGACTGAGACTGGGATGCCATTAAAGTTCATGTGCGTGTAAAAGGCAGGCGTCCCAATACTTTTGGGAATATAGTGTAAGCCCAACAAAGGATCCCACTATTTCCCACTGTCCAAACTGAAGAAACATTTTGGTTATTTTGTAGTCGAATTTAAAGTGGAGGATTCCGGGAATGTGAAGCGGTGTGGACCTTCTTCCCTTTCAGCATATTATGGCCGAATATTCTGAACCAGGAAAAATCAAACCTCTTCACTCCTGCTGTATATTCTACATTCTGTCGGGCGCCGTGTGAGCCGATCTCTTCCAATCACGAGAATCCAGACGGACTAAAAGGTGTTTATTTTATATTCTCTCGTTGTTCCAACATAAAGAAGCTCGTCTTTAAGTGTTATTTTAATGTAACGACCCTCCGGAGACCCGAATTGTAGTCCAGTAATTACCGCGTTGCACCCATTATAGGCGTAATACAAAGACGATATTACCGCCGCCGCGTTCTGCAAACGCCCGCACAGGCTTCTCGTTTTCAGGGTCGCTCTCCTTTCCGGGAATATGCAAATCCATCAGCGTGCCAATAACTCCCCCGGAGACGGCGAAAGAAGAAGACGGGTAATTTCTATTGATGTAAAAATTATACTCTAATATCGGCGGCCAAGAAGCCAGCGCAATTTTTATATCAGATAAATTACTGGTTCAGCAGAATGGATGAAAAGCGATGCGACTGTTTTCATTCCATCTGACAAAATGAATGTGTCATTTCCATTAAGTCGCGACCGTAACAAACTCTCCTGCGGCCAAGACAGACGCACTTAGCGCAGTTGAGACACGACCGCTAAAGCGGAGGCCGTTTGTCTGAAAATTGAGTGCCTTGGGGTCATCGGGCGCGCTAACAGCCTAACGCACAATAACCATAGATTGGCGGTGGAGGAAGCGGAGTAACGTTGCCCTCCGTGTTTACAGACAAGATGACTTCAGATCGTTACTTTGTGTCATTTGTATCATTTTAGATTTTCAGCAAATTATGAACTCTTTTCTCTTCCCTTTTATCATCTGCATCGGTCATTGGCGACCAAATAACGCGCCAAATTGTGAAATGCGTCTTCTGTTCCAGGGGGCCATTGTCATGAGTAGGGATGAGGGAAATTGCTCAATGTTTGTGAGGTGCATTGGCGTCAATAGAAAAGGCGGCTGTAGACTCAAGAGGTGAAAATAAACGCCACAAACTCGCCAGGTGTTGCCAAGGAAATCTACTCTTACTGACAAAAATAAAATGTGTAAATCTTAAAAAATTGTTTATGTTTAAAAAAGGCAAAAAAAAAACATACTTACTAGTCGTTGCAGTCCAGTCTTTTTTGTAGGGAAAGTTCTCCTTCCATTGCTCCTCTCTGGTGCCGCCATCTTGAATTCATTTCCGGTGCATGCACAGACACGTTGCCAGGATCTTTGCCAAAACTACAAGACCTACCAGCATTGGTGGATTGGCCATACGATGGGGGGCTCTGTAGGAGACATGGGCTGGGCTCTTCCTCTTTCTGGCATTGGGTCTCTTCCTGGTTTTCCCCTTGGCATCTGTGGGTGGGCACCAGTGGCAACACTTACTCCATCTCAGTCTCGGGCTGCTAAGGCTCTCGACGGCTTCACCCTGTGTCCTCCTCCTCCTCAGCAGTTTCACGGCAGCTTCACCCTGCGTCTCCTCCACCTGAGCGCCCTCAAGGCAGCTTCACCCTCTGCCTCCTCCACTTGAGCGCCCTCAAGGCAGCTTCACCCTGCGTCTCCTCCACCTGAGCGCACTCAAGGCAGCTTCACCCTGCATCTCCTCCACCTGAGCGCCCTCAAGGCAGCTTCACCCTGCGTCTCCTCCACCTGAGCGCCCTCAAGGCAGCTTCACCCTGCGTCTCCTCCACCTGAGCGCCCTCAAGGCAGCTTCACCCTGCGTCTCCTCCACCTGAGCGCACTCAAGGCAGCTTCACCCTGCTTCTCCTCCACCTGAGCGCACTCAAGGCAGCTTCACCCTGCGTCTCCTCCACCTGAGCGCCCTCAAGGCAGCTTCACCCTGCGTCTCCTCCACCTGAGCGCACTCAAGGCAGCTTCACCCTGCATCTCCTCCACCTGAGCGCCCTCAAGGCAGCTTCACCCTGCATCTCCTCCACCTGAGCGCCCTCAAGGCAGCTTCACCCTGCGTCTCCTCCACCTGAGCGCACTCAAGGCAGCTTCACCCTGCATCTCCTCCACCTGAGCGCCCTCAAGGCAGCTTCACCCTGCGTCTCCTCCACCTGAGCGCACTCAAGGCAGCTTCACCCTGCGTCTCCTCCACCTGAGCGCCCTCAAGGCAGCTTCACCCTGCGTCTCCTCCACCTGAGCGCACTCAAGGCAGCTTCACCCTGCATCTCCTCCACCTGAGCGCCCTCAAGGCAGCTTCATCCTGCGTCTCCTCCACCTGAGCACCCTCAAGGCAGCTTCACCCTGCGTCTCCTCCACCTGAGCGCCCTCAAGGCAGCTTCACCCTGCATCTTCTCCACCTGAGCACCCTCAGCGGCCAATACGATCGATTCTCCTCTCGGCCAATCGGGTCTTAAGACCCGCTTCCTGATTGGCTAGGAGGAGAATCAGGAAGACAATAGCAAATATTAATTCGCTAATGTCACACAACTGGGTGGGCTCAGGGCGCAGTGCTCTGTGTCCCCGAGCCCACTCTTTTTTGAAGCCAATTAAGTTTTCTGGCTCTAATCATGTGCTTAAAAAATAAAAAACATTGAAATCTACGCGTCCGTTTCCCTGCATGTAGATTAGGGGCTAAGCGCTTGGATTGGGGGGGGGCGGTGCCCCTGCGCCCCTTATGGATGGGCCACTACTGGTGGGCACTCTACACATTGTGACGCCGGCATTGCTGCTGCTTGTGGCTCAGCAGAAGAGGTGAAACGGGAAGGCTGTGTTTACACTTGTGATCGTTGTGATTGGTTCACAGCAATCACAAGGGCACAGAGCCTCTTTGATTTATTTCTGTGCACTTTGCATGTCTAATTACAGCGTAACCACTTGACGTCCAGCCCATAGTAAAAATACGGCACTACCATAACCACCGGTATTTTTTTTTTCTCACTATGGCGGTTAAAAGTGGTCTCACAGGCGGATTCGCCGCAGGATCACTTTTAGACCCATCAGTGAAGCCCGGGAATGATCCGATGTCCTCGGTAGGTATGGAGACGATTGAGGCTAAAATGGCCGCCACTCATCTCTATGCCCTTGGAGGACTGGGGCGATGTTTGACATCATTTCCAGTTCCCGGTCCATAGTAAATCTTGTTTTTTGATCTTTTGCTTTAAAAAAATAAAAATAAATCTTATTTTACTTTTTATTTTTACACTGTTCCTTTATTTATTTTTATTTTATTTATTTACTTTTATTCCTATTACAAAGAATGTAAACATTCCTTGTAATATAAATAAGGGATGACAGGTCCTCTTTACTGAGAGATCTGGGTGTCAAAAAAAACTAAAATCTCTCATTTATCTTTAAAAGCAAAAGGAAAAAAAAAATCTGAACTTTTGCTTTAAAAAAATAATAATTCTTATTTTACTTTTTATTTTTACACTGTTTCTTTATTTATAATTTATTAATTTTTTAATCACTTTTATTCCTATTACAAAGAATGTAAACATTCCTTGTAATAGAAATAAGGGATGACAGGTCCTCTTTATTGGGAGATCTGGGGGTAAAAAAGACCTAAAATCTCCTTTAATCTTTAAAAGCAACAGATCAAATATATATATATTTGATCTGTTGCTTTTGTTTTGCTTCTTTGTAATAGGAATAAAAGTGATTAAAAAAATAATAAATAAATAAAGGAACAGTGTAAAAATAAAAAGTAAAATAAGATTTTTTTTTTATTATTTTTTTTTAAGGCAAAGGTTCAAAAAACAAGATTTACTATGGACCGGGAACTGGAAATGATGTCAAACTTCGCCCCAGTCCTCCAAGGGCATAGAGATGAGTGGCGGCCATTTTAGCCTCAATCGTCTCCATACCTACCGAGGACATCGGATCATTTCCGGGCTTCACTGATGGGTCTAAAAGTGATCCTGTGGCGAATCCGCCTGTGAGACCACTTTTATCCGCCATAGTGAGAAAAAAAATACCGGTGGTTATGGTAGTGCCGTATTTTTACTATGGGCTGGACGTCAAGTGGTTACGCTGTAATTAGACATTGCCGGGGACAGGCAAAGTGCACAGAGCTAAATATATATATAAAAAAATTTAAAGCTCAGAATTTTTCAGATTTTTTTTGATCTGTTCGCTTTTAAAGATAAATGAGATTTGGGGTCGTTTTGACCCACAGATCTCTCGGTAAAGAGGACCTGTCATCCCTTATTTCTATTACAAGGAATGTTTACATTCTTTGTAATAGGAATAAAAGTGATTAAAAAAGTTAATAAATAAAGGAACGGTGTAAAAATAAAAAGTAAAATACTATTTTTTTTTTTTTTTTTGTAAAGCACCCCCTCCCTCTGCGCTCATGTGAAGAAGTGAATGCTTACTGGTCTTCTTCTACAAGAACGCTCCAGGAAATTGCATCTGCCGCCCTGTCGTTTATTTTACAATGGCGCGGTGTTCAGTCACTGAGCAGTGTGAGCAGAGCAGCCCCACCATTCCCTGTCCTCTACTAAATAAAAGGAACAAACACGGATTACCTAAAAGAGTACATTTGGAGTGAATCTTCCCAATCTTCCCGAATCTCACTGAATGACGGGTCAGTGTGCGAACTTCAATCATCCAATCAGGCATAGGTGTGCGCAGCCTATTGCATTAGCGTGTACACCCCAAAGCCGAAACACACACTACCGATCACTCACAATGTTCATTCAGAAAGGGAAGGGGCCGGTAAATTACATATTTACTGGCCCCTTCCCCACTCCTAAAACCCAGCAGCAACAGCGGATAGGGGAGGAGGGAAGCTGGCACCGCTGCGGGGGGGAAAGATGGGATTCAGGGCAGTAGGGGGAATCTGTGCTGCACAGGTTGATTACGGTGTGCCTGGGCACACCTGGCACACCCTGTGCACACGCCTATGCAATCAGGTTTTTTTTTTCCTTGATTGGTTAGTCTTTGCAGAGTGAACACGCTCTACATACAGTGAGTGAGCCTGCTGGAGGCGTCCTGTAATTTTTATTTTATTTTTTTTGGTGATATTTTGTTTCCTGTTCCTGTTTTGTCATATTCTCAGACACAACCCTGAAATAAATTCCGTGCCGGACCCGCTTTATTATCTCATAAGTTTGCCAGGCGTTTACTGACTGCATCCCCCCGGAGCTCCAAAATTCCGAGCAGAACGAACGCCAAAAATATGGTGTGAAATTATCTGCCGCGACTCTGCAAAAAAAAAACGAAGCGCAGGTGAAATATGCCGGGGCTCAGAGGAAATTACATTTCAGCCGCCGCAGAAGTCAGTTCATTGGAACCGCGTTAAGCGCCTGGCGGTAAAGCTGCCAGGTAATGGGCAAGCGGAAAGCAGAGGGGTGCGGGAGCGGGCGCTGCCAGAGAGAGAACTTGCCCTAGGCGTCTGCACCTGAATATCACCTTCCTTGCCAGGGGTGCCGGCTCACTATGTAGAATGCATATGAGCAAATAAAGATCCGGATAACCGCACTCCAAAAATAGTCGTTTCCTTTATTGAAGATTCAAAAACAGAGTTTCTCTTATCGTCCATGGACTGACACAGCTGGATACTGTAAACGTGTGGGTATATGTCCCTGCTCGCAGGAGAAGATCTAGGCCACACGTTTACAGTATCCAGCTGTGTCAGTCCACGGACGTCAGAGAAACTGATTTTACGGTGAGTACAAAAATCCTATTTTTTTGTATGGATTGTATCTTCAATAAAGGAAACGACTATTTTTGGAGTGTGGCTATCCGGATCTTTATTTACTGAAGTGCGCGCTGGTAGTCGCCAATATCTCGTATTCCTGCAAGAACTTTTCAGCGATTTCAATAAAAATTTGGACCTAAAAGATCGATCGGTTCTCCTTTTTAGAGAAGGGGTAGGCAAGTTCAGCACTACAGCTGTTGTGGAACTACAAGTCCCATCATGCATTGCAAGGCTGACAGCCAGAGGCATGACACCCAGAGGAACCAGAGGCATGATGGGATTTGTATTCTTTTTCCACAGCTGGAGTGACGAGGTTGCCTCTCCCTTCTTTAGGGGCCGTTTTACAGACTTTTATAATACAGTTGAACCTCGGATTACGAGAATAATCCGTTCCAGGAGAATGCTCGTAATCCAAAGAACTCGCATATCAAAGTGAGTTTCCCCATTGAAGTCAATGGAAACGAAAATAATTTGTTCCGCATTGACTTCAATGCATTGCAATACCGCATGCGGCCAGAGGCCGGAAACAGCCGGAAAGGCCCGAGGACACCTCGGCTGACCTCAGCAAACCTTGGAAACTGAGTATTTCCGTGTCTTTCCGAGCATTGCCGATCGTCGCTGTTCGGCTCTGCTCGGCTCTGGCGCCCCCGCACCTCAGGCTAAATGCGGTACTGCAGGCCCTATTAGCTTGAATTCTGCTTGTCTTGCGAGACAAAACTCGCAAACCGAGTCAGAATAAAAAAAAAAAGTTGCTCGTAGATCAAAACGCTCGTTAGCCGCGTTACTCTTAAACCGAGGTACCACTGTACTAAATTAAAAGCTCAGTTTGCAAGGCTTTATTTTAGGTATATATATATATATATATATATATATAAAATTTATATATGTGTGTATATAAATATATAAATTATGTATAGCACTACCCTCCGCAGGAGCCACTGGTGGTTTGGTCCTATTTCCCCCCCTCAGTCCACACACACAGCCAGACACACAGCATTTTTGGAATTCTTCCTCTGGCTCAAAAGACCGGTCTGGAGGTTTATTTTTGTTTGTTTTATTGGAACAGTAACTTGGATAGGGATGGGAAACGTAGGATACTAGACATGTGACATTCGTTTTGTTTCCCGAATTAGTTTTTTAACGAATTTCAACAAATTCGTTAATTCAGAAATATCCGAATGAACGAAAACCCATTTAAAGTGGAGTTTCACCCAAAAATGGAACTTCCACTTTAAGGGAAGGTGACCCCCTGACCTGCCACATTTGGCATGCTATTTTTTTTGGGGGGGGGGGGAAACGGAAACCCTCCAATTATTAAAAGTCAGCAGCTGCAGTATTTGTAGCTGCTGACTTAATATTTTTTTTTCTTAGTAGGAACTCCGCTTTAACAAATTTTTCAGAATATTCGGAAATTTTAATTTTCGGAAATTGGAAAATCTGAAATGACCAACTAATAATAACTTAACTAGTAAATTGCAGGTATTGGAATTTCCTTTCAAATTTGTCTGTTAGTGAACGTAACGAATACGGATTTATCTGAAATAACAAACATCGTATCTAAATGAATGGAAAGTAACAAATTAATAATAATAAATAATAATAATAAAAACGTTTTATTATTATTATTAATTTGTTCCGTTCCATTTGTTTCGATGCGGCATTCGTTATTTCGGATAATTCGTAACTTCGGATAAATTCATATTTGTTATGTTCACTAACAGACAAATTTGAAAGGAAATTCCAATACTTATAATTTAATAGTTTGTTATTATTAGTTATTTAAAATTTTCGGATTTTCTTTCTTTTTTTCGGATTTTTGAATTTACGAATTGCGATCATAACGAATGACCAGAAAAACAAATGAAACGAAAAGCAGTGCGCATGTCTATAGCATACCCTGGTACTGTAGAACTGTACAATGTGAGGATATTTGACTTCTGGCCACTCTGTACAAAATGCAGGCAGTATTGCACGCTCCTGGCTTTTTTGCACATCTCCTGGCTGCACTTGCTTAGGTGTCCATAGTACTCCACAGCCACTTGACCTCTGTGATATAGAGGGGGGGGAAGAATGTCAGTTACTCACCCAGTCCCAGAATGGTTAGACTTTCTCCCTCCAACTTCCTTCTGGCTCCACTCGGTTTCTGGACAAGATTTTCTTTGGTAGCCCCACCCCCCCACCCCCCCAAGTAAGCCAAGCTGGGACCTCGATGTCTTCACCTTGGCTCCTCCAGCTCCCTCTCTCTGCCCCAGGGGCAGAGCCCTTGCACCGGGGTTTCCTCCTGCAGGACTGGATAAGGAACTCTCCTCTTCTGCTGCCAGTCCTCAAACTACTTATGGGCTCTCCCTCCACCTTCTGAGCACACCTCCCCAGGGATTGGCTGGAGTGCAATAAATATTTAGGCTGCCTGTCCTGCTCTTCCTCCAACTGCTATACTTCTAGAAGTCTCTAGAAGATGGAGAAGTAGCAAAACAGCAGCCTGTGAATCACTGAAAGCCTTAAAGCCATTGTAAAGGTAAAATTTAAGAAAGAGAAAAAAAAAACATGTCTATACGTACCTTCTCTGTGCAATGAAAGGCCACAAACCTCCTCCTCTTGAGTTCCCTGCCAGTGCTACTGGCTCTTCCTCTATGGCCAGTGCCCCCATAGGAAGCCGCTTCTCCATGGGGGCTGTCAGGTCAACTGAGGCCAGATGACAGATGCACACCGTAGGTCAGGAGTGCACCGCTAAGGTAGTGGACCCCACGGCTGACTGCTGCGGATGGAACTCTGGGTGGTTAAGGAAGGTAGGTCTACTGGAGAACCAAGACAGATCCCACAGGGAGCTAGAGCATAAGATTCCCCAGGGCACGGAGTCTAAGAGCCAGCAGGTGTTCACCAGAGCCTCTAGTAGTGAGGATAGACTGGGCTGCAGCTGGCTCCAGGTCGCGGCCCCCAGAGTCTCCCAGCTCATGCTCACAGTAGGCTACAGGAGGATAGTAAGGGGATAAGCCAAAGGTCGGGGCGACTAGCAGACAAGGATAAACATAGGATACGCCAAGGTCAGGGTCACAAGCAGACAGGCATAGTCGAGAACAAGCCAGGATCGGTAACTGGAATCAGACGTAGAAGACACAACAAGTAGCACATGAAAGCTAACATACAATGTTGATCAGCAGGGCTGGCTTGCAGTGCACGGGTTAATATAGAGTTCTCGGATAGGGCCTGGGGTGGAGCCATGCTTGGAGGAGAGATTTAAGCAGCCGGGTGAGAGTGTCTGGCCTCTAAGGTGAACACATGGAGGAGAGGTGAGCTGATAGACAAACATTACTGCATATCCATGACAGGGGCACTCATGCGTGCACGCTCCCAAGCCCCGCTGCTGCGTCCATTGACACATACAGCAGGACTTGTCCCCGCCCCCTACTCCCTCCATAGGTAGGTAAAATAGAAAAATAGCCTGCAACTCCAATCCGTAAGAAATATTTATTGCCACATATAGGAAAACAAAAAAGCAGACGCGTTTTGGCTGAAGAGCCTTGGTCACTGCCTACTCCCTCATCACTGGCTTTGATTGACAGCCCTGGGAGCCAATGGCTGACGGTGCCCCAGCAAAGGCAGCAAGACCCGGAAGCGAGGGGAGAGAAGAGCTGCAGACGTGCACAGCGCTGGATGGAAGGGGGGATGCTGACCTAAACATTTTTTACCTTGATGCAATGAATGTGAGGAATGCATTAAGGTAATACATTTTTAGATTTTAGAACCACTTTAAGTAATTCTGGAACTGAACTAAATTGACTTAGCAGCCTGCCCTGAACTAGGAGGGTGCTACAGAAAGAACAACGCATCAATGACTTTCCGGAACAATAAACATTGGAGTTTAGTATAAGGAGATAACTGAATCGTAATATGAGGAATACTCCAAATTGACAGACAGTATTACAATACTGATGATTGTACTTAAGAGTTCAGACTAAGCGCTAACTGTGAGCTCAAAGGGTTGATATGGAAGTTGGGTCCGCAGATGGAGAATACAGTGAAAGAACACCCTAGCCAGAATCCCAGGACCTCAACACCTACAAAAATGCATAACATCCCGTGGACATAGAAAGGTGACCATATTATATGCATGGTGACTAGTGATGAGCCGAACACCCCCGGGTTCGGTTCGCACCAGAACCCGCGAACGGACCGAACGTTCGTACGAACATTAGAACCCTATTAAATACAATGGATGCGAACGTTCGAATTCTAAAGTGCTAATTATAACGACTATTATCCATGTTATTGTCCTAAAAAGTGTTTGGGAACCCGGGTTCTGCACCAGGGGACATGTATCAATGCAAAAAGAAGTTTTAAAAACGGTCGTTTTTCGGGAGCAGTCATTTTAATGATGCATAAAGTGAAAAAAAAAAGTCAAATATTCCTTTAAATATCGTACCTGGGGGGTGTCTAAAGTATGCCTGTGAAGTGCCACGTGTTTCCCGTGTTTAGAACTGTCCCTGCACAAAATGACACTTCTAAAGGGAAAAAAAGCCATTTAAAACTGCTTGCGGCTTTAATGTAATGTCTGGTCCCGGTAATATGGATGAAAATCTTTAAGAAAAATGGCATAGCTACCCCATGACCCCCCCCCCCCTACCCCAGCCCATTACCAGCCCCTTTGGGTCTTGTATGGATATTAAGGGGAACACCGCACACAAAATAAAAAAGGCCCTATATACTCTGAACAGCCGTATACAGGCGGTGCATACAAGACAGGGACTGTAGGTTTGTTCTTATGTAGAATCTGTTTGTAATTTTGAACAGGTACATTGTTTAAGTGTAGCTCCAGCCCAAAAATCTATTTTTAAACTTTTTGGAAAACATAGGTAAGGGTTATCACCCCTGTAACATTTGTTTTGCTGTCTGTGCCCCTGTTCAGAACATTTCACCTCACTTTCCGTCCCAATGACAACTGTTTTTGAAATGTGGTGTTTTTCTTGAAACAAGGATTGCTGATAAAGCATCAGTACAGAGGAGACACCTTTCTCCCATATTAATTCTTACAGGAGAAAATTTTCCTTCCTAGGGGTAGTAGATTTCCTCTCACTTCCTGTTGTCTTCTTGCGTTTGCAAGTAGGAGTCGTTTGTAAGTTGGATGTTTGAAAGTAGGGACCTGCCGTATATACTCTGCAGAAATAGGCCCCTTAGTTGTTGGTGTTGGCACAACACTGTAAGCACTCACAGTTACTCTTGGTTGGTGCTGGAACGCCCTGCTGTCAACTATTATATCAGGAATTTTAATTACATATAATTGTTGAACAGTGGTAGTAAAAATTGGGCCTTTGATGGTGGTGCTGGTGCCACAACACTGTAAGCCCTGACAGTTACTCTTGGTGGGTGCAGCAATGGGCCCTGCTGTGAATTATTAGATCAAGAATTGTAATTGCATGCCCCTGTTGAACAGGGGCTGAAAAATTGGGCCTTTCGTGGTGGTGGTGGTGGTGGTGGTGGTGGTGTTGCCACAACACTGTAAGCCCTCAGAGTTACTCTTGGTGGGTGCAGCAATGGGCCCTGCTGTGAATTATTAGATCAAGAATTGTAATTGCATGCCCCTGTTTAACAGGGGCTGAAAAATTGGGCCTTTCGTGGTGGTGGTGGTGGTGTTGCCACAACACTGTAAGCCCTCAGAGTTACTCTTGGTGGGTGCAGGGATGGGCCCTGCTGTGAATTATTAGATCAAGAATTGTAATTACATGCCCCTTTTGAACAGGGGCTCAAAAATTGGGCCTTTCGTGGTGGTGGTGGTGGTGGTGGTGTTGCCACAACACTGTAAGCCCTCAGAGTTACTCTTGGTGGGTGCAGGAATGGGCCCTGCTGTGAATTATTAGATCAATAATTATAATTACATGCCCCTGTTGAACAGGGGCTGAAAAATTGGGCCTTAGGCACTGGTGGCACAACACTGCAACCCCTCACAGATACTGTACTTGGAGCACAGCAATGAGCCCTGTTGCAAAGTATTGCTTCAAAAATTGTAATTACACGCCCCTGTTAAACAGGGGCTGAAAAATTGGGCCTTAGCCACTGGTGGCGGCACCCATAAACAAAAATGATCTTCCAAGCTATCATCATCAATCGTATCATTGAGGACTCGGAGGAGGAGGATAGCCAGTCAACATAACAGCACAGGCACTCAGCATCAGCATCAGTCTTGAAGGGATGTGACATGTTAAAATCAATTAGTCTGTTATATCAGCATCAGGTGTGTGGTAGCTGGTGGTGATCCAAGACTGGTTCGTCTTGATGAAAGTCAGTCGATCAACCGAGTCGGTGGACAGGCGCACCCTGTGATCCGTGACAAATCCTCCAGCAGCACTGAATGTGCGTTCCGAAAGAACGCTGGATGCAGGACAGGCCAGTAGCTCAATTGCATACTGTGCAAGCTCTGGCCAGTGATCCACCCTCAAGACCCAGTAAGCCAGAGGATTTTCGGTGGGGAAGGTGTCCAAGTCTGACCTTGCCCCTAGATATTCCTGCACCATGTTTATCAGACGCTGGCGATGGTTGCTGGAACCGATCATACTTTGGGGCTGCGGACTAAAGAATTGTCTGAACGCATCGGTCAGACGGCCACCTTCCCCACCGCTCCTTCTTTGACTGGCCGAAGCCTCAGCAACTCGTTGTCCAGGACCAGGAGTTTGTAACCTCCCAGTCTCTGGGAACGCGTTGCACAGACCTTTCTGCAAGGCCTCCCGGAGTTGTCTCATCCTCTGCTCCCTCTGCGACGGTAACATAAGGTCCGCAACCTTACCCTTGTATCGTGGATCAAGGAGAGTGGCCAGCCAGTAATGGTCCCTCTCCTTGATCCGAAGAATACGAGGATCCTTCCGCAGACTTTGCAGGATCAGGGAGGAAATGCAGCGTAGGTTAGCTGAGGCATTCGGTCCGGAGTCCTCTGGGTCACTAAGGACGACATGATCCGCAGCCACCTCCTCCCAGCCACGTACAAGTCCACTGGTTTCTTGGGACTGTAAATCATCCCTAAAAGACTGCTGCTGATGATGCTGAGTGCCAGCCTCCACCTCCATGCTGACACAATCCTCCTCCTCCTCCTCCTCCTCCTCCTCTTCCTGTACGATGGGTGGGACAGAAGGAACACTGTCTGGGTAAAGGGGGCCTTGAGAGGCAAGGAAGTCCTCCTCTTCCTGCCTCTGTTCTGCCTCAAGTGCCCTGTCCATTATTCCACGCAGCGTGTGCTCCAACAGGTGGACAAGAGGTACAGTGTCACTGATGCATGCACTGTCACTGCTCACCATCCTCGTGGCCTCCTCAAATGGTGCCAGGACAGTGCATGCATCCCTGATCATGCCCCACTGGCGTGGAGAAAAAAAACCAAGCTCCCCTGACCCTGTCCTGGTGCCGTAGTCGCACAGGTACTCATTGATGGCCCTCTGCTGCGTGTGCAGCCGCTGCAGCATGGCCAACGTTGAGTTCCACCTGGTGGGCATGTCACATATAAGGCGGTTCTTGGGCAGGTTCAACTCCTTTTGCAGCTCAGCCAGGCGAGCACTGGCATTATAAGATCTGCGGAAATGCACACAGACTTTCCTGGCCTGCCTCAGGACATCCTGTAAGCCCGGGTACCTGCCCAAGAACCGCTGCACCACCAGGTTAAGGACGTGAGCCACACAGGGCACATGGGTCAGTTGTCCCTGTCGGAGGGCGGAGAGGAGGTTGGTGCCATTGTCGCAAACCACCATTCCTGGCTTAAGCTGGCGTGGCGTCAACCACCTCTCGGCCTGGCCCTGCAGAGCAGACAGGACCTCTGCCCCAGTGTGGCTTCTGTCCCCCAAACACACCAGCGCAAGCACGGCATGGCATCTTTTTGCCTGCGTACTTGCGTAGCCCCTTGAACGGCTACGGAGCACCGCTGGTTCAGAGGACAAAGCACAGGAAGAGGCCATGGAGGAAGAAGAAGAGGAGGGGGTGGAGGAGAGAGGTGTGTCACAACCACTAGTAGCATTTTGTAGGCGTGGCGGTGGAACAACCTCCAACACTACTGCACCTTGTCCTGCATCCTTCCCAGCTGCCAAAAGAGTGACCCAATGGGCCGTGAAAGAAAGGTAACGTCCCTGTCCATGCCTGCTGGACCATGAGTCAGCGGTAATATGCACCTTACCGCTGACCGCCCTGTCCAGCGAGGCCAAGACATTGCCTTCCACATGCCGGTAGAGAGCCGGAATAGCCTTCCGTGAGAAAAAGTGGCGTTTGGGAACCTGCCACTGAGGAACCGCACATTGCACAAACTCACGGAAGGGGGCCGAGTCTACCAACTGAAAAGGCAGCAGTTGAAGCGCTAGCAATTTAGCCAAGCTAGCATTCAACCGCTGGGCATGTGGATGGCTGGGAGTGAACTTCTTTCGACGGTCCAGCAGCTGGGGCAGGGAAATTTGCCTGCTAGAATCGGACGTCGGTGTACTGCTAGCAGAGTGGCCGCAAGTACTTGGCTGTGACACACCTAATTCTACACCTTCATTCCTCTCAGTGCATGTTTCAGAGAGGACTGAAGTTATAGTGGGGTTGGAGATCCCAGCTGATGCGGTGCAAGGAGAGGTCCGCTTTGTTCTTTGGTGTGGGTCTTTGAGGTAGGCTTGCCAACGAGCTGCATGGCAGGTCAACATATGTCTGGTCAGGCATGTGGTACCCAAGCGGCTGATGTTTTGGCCATGCGATATACGCTTGAGACATATGTTGCAAACAGCAGCTGTGCGATCTGATGCATTAGCCTCAAAAAAGGCCCACACCAAGGAACTTTTTGAATGACGGGCAGAGGCAGCGCCTTGCACAGGCGGAGCTCTGCGGTGTGATTCCGTCGGTGTACTGCCCTTACGCTGGCCACCAAAGGGCATCCTGCCTCGTTGGAGATGTGCCTCCTCCTCATCCTCCTCCTCCTCCTCTCTCCTATTAGGCACCCACGTGGAGTCAGTGACCTCATCATCCCCTCCCTCCTCATCACTGGAGCCAATCTGGCAGTATGCTGCAGCTGCTGGAACATGACTGCCAGATTGGTGTCCTTCTTGAGCATCCCCTCTGTCTGCTCTCACGCTACTGCCTTCCTGTAGCTGGGTTTCATCATCAGACCCTTCGAAACGCTGGGCATCCTCCTGGAGCATGTACCCAGCACTGTGCTCAAACAGTTCGGGGGACTCCTCAGGAGGAGGACATGGTGGGTCTAGGGAAGGAGTGACTGATGATGAGTCTGACATTGATACCAGGGAAGAGGATGCTTTGGCAGCTGCTTTGCCAGTACCCTGAGCCTGGGTGAGAGAGGATGAGGAGGAGGAGGAGGGTTTGGTCATCCACTCTACCAAGTCTTCGGCATGATGTGGCTCAACATGTCCAGCTGCCGAAAAGAAGGACAAGCGTGTCCCATGGCCATGTGCTGATGACAATGCACCGCGTCAACGACCAGCACTGTTGCCCCCAGACACAGAGCCTGCTTGCCCTCTTTTATTGCCTCCTGACTGTCTGCCTCTCCTTGTTTGCCTTCCAGACATTCTAATAGATGGCCTGCAGGGAGATGGGAAAAAAGCAATAAGGGCTACCTTCAGGTGTCCTTCTCTGTCCCTTTACTTAAGGATTTCTAAATATGGTTGAGGATGATTGCTTTCGCACAGAATAGCACAATGACAATTTCCCTGACTGTCCAAAAAACAAGGATTTCAAAGATGGTTGATGAGGAATGCTTTAGCACAGTATAGCACAAGGAGAATTTCCCTCGC
This sequence comes from Rana muscosa, assembly GCA_029206835.1. Taxonomy (NCBI): domain Eukaryota; kingdom Metazoa; phylum Chordata; class Amphibia; order Anura; family Ranidae; genus Rana; species Rana muscosa. Next base: position 3,060,373 of record CM055128.1, read on the forward strand.
TGTCCTTCCATGTCCCTAGAAACAAGGATTAGCACAGTAAAACACACTGACACTCTCCCTACCTATAGTTTTCTGTCCCTAGAAAAAATGTTTTTTTAAAGATGGTTGATGATCAATGCTTTAGCACAGTATAGCACAAGGAGAATTTCCCTCACTGTCCTTCCCTGTCCCTAGAAACAAGGATTAGCACAGTAAAACACACTGACACTCTCCCTACCTATAGTTTTCTGTCCCTAGAAAAAATGTTTTTTTAAAGATGGTTGATGATCAATGCTTTAGCACAGTATAGCACAAGGAGAATTTCCCTCACTGTCCTTCCCTGTCCCTAGAAACAAGGATTAGCACAGTAAAACACACTGACACTCTCCCTACCTATAGTTTTCTGTCCCTAGAAAAAATGTTTTTTTAAAGATGGTTGATGATCAATGCTTTAGCACAGTATAGCACAAGGAGAATTTCCCTCACTGTCCTTCCCTGTCCCTAGAAACAAGGATTAGCACAGTAAAACACACTGACACTCTCCCTACCTATAGTTTTCTGTCCCTAGAAATTTTTTTTTTTAAAGATGGTTGATGATCAATGCTTTAGCACAGTATAGCACAAGGAGAATTTCCCTCACTGTCCTTCCCTGTCCCTAGAAACAAGGATTAGCACAGTAAAACACACTGACACTCTCCCTACCTATCCTTCTCTTTCCCTAAACTAAAGGAATCCAGGTTAAGCAAGAAAAAAAAATGTCACTGTCCCTGCCTATGCTTCTCTTTCCCTGCTCCGGAACACACTACACTAGGCCGCCGTGCTGGCGGCCTTTTATAGTGTGGGGCGTGTACTAAACACCCTCAGCAATAATTGGCCACAGGCATCCTGCCTGTGGCCAATCATTGCTCTCCTCGCTGCCGGCGCTGTGATTGGCCAAGCATGCGGGGTCACAGTGCATGCTTGGCCAATCACAGCGCCTGGATGACACTGCGATGGCGTAGTGCATTGTGGGCCGTTCGCGTCACTCGAATTAGGCGCGAACGGCCCAAATCGTTCGATCTTCATCGAACGTATGTTCGACACGAACACCGAGCTTATCCCTAATGGTGACCATATTTTTAAGAATTTCTCACGTGTCCAAGAACATACTATTGTGTCTTTCTTTGATTAAAAAAAAAATGGCGTTCATACGACAGCAAAGTTCTCTAGACAAACTGCTGTTTCCAAGCTATTGCTAAGGTCTGTTTCGCCACTAGAAGAATGTATGCTGCCAATCGAAATTGAGACCACATAAGGCCGGGGGGCTTTGAATGCAACAGGACATCTCAAGGATCTCTAGGGAAAGAGCAGGTCCGCAAGGAGCGTAAAAGTTTAAGGACTCTTGTCCAAAACCTAGAGAGCATAGGCAGGGCCGCCATCAGAAAATTTAGGGCCCCTTACACAGCTTCAGGCATGGGAGGAGGAGGAGGGAGGAGGCATTGAAAACCGGGGGGGGGAATGTAATTGAGAACCGGAGGGGGGGCTGCCGTCCGAAAGTGAAACTAAAAGTGCCTACCTTCTCTCCAGCCGCGTTCTGATAGCGGGAAGGGGGTTAGGTGCCGCCGTCCGAAAATTAAACTAAGAGTGCTGAAAGTACATACCTTCTCTCCCCTCTCCAGCCGCGATCTGATAGCGGGGGGGGGCTGACATTCGGGCCCCTTACATGTGTACTGCCTGTACCCCCCCTGATGGCTGCCCTGAGCATAGGGCATGTCCACTACGTGTGAAGAGCATCCCCGAAATCAGAAAATCTGCAAAAACATGTCGGGGAAGATAGATGGAGCGAAATGGGGCGCTACAATTTTCAAAGGGGAGAGTAAGAGGTGGTGAGTAATGAGCAGGGATACAACATGAGAAAAGACCTGGAGTAGGAGTGAAGGATGATGACTAGGAGATGAGGAGAGTTTAGCGATACTGAATAGGGAGAAATGGATTTCCAGAGAAGAGGGCCAGCTCAAGAGAAGTCTTGGAGAGGAGGATAGGAGATGGTGATAAGGGAAAGGAAGAGCTCCAAGACCAGAGAAACAGCATCGGAAAAGTCTTGGAGAGGAGGATAGAAGATGGTGAATAGGAAAAGAAGAGCTCCAAGACCAGAGGAACAGGAGACGTTTTGGAGAGGAGGATAAGAAATGGTGACTAGGGAAGGAAGGAAGGGCTCCAAGACGAGAGGAACAGCATCAGAGAAGTCTTGGAGGGGAGGAAAAGAGATGGTCACTAGGGAAGGAAGGGCTCCAAGACCAGAGGAACAGCATGGGAGAAGTCTTGGAGGAGAGGAAGATAAGAAATTGTGACTAGGGAAGTATGAGCTCCAAGACTAGAGGAACAGGAGACGTTTTGGAGAGGAGGATAAGAAATGGTGACTAGGGAAGGAAGGAAGAGCTCCAAGACCAGAGGAACAGCATCAGAGAAGTCTTGGAGGCAAGAATGAGACTCCTTCGGTAAGATGAAGGCAAGAGAAAGTTATGTAAATTTTGGCAATTCAATCTCGCCCTGATTGAGCTCTTTATTGAATTTCTGCTCAAGCTCTCTTTTGGCCATCCAACTTTTTAATATATTTCCCCTTCTTCCATTATTATTATTACTCTCCCGAGATGAGGAACCCTTCACTGGAGATGCCAAGCAAGGGACACATATAGGTAAACTGCAATCTGCTAAATTTTATGCTAATGGGATAATAATTGCGATATAATTATCCTTTAATAATATTGGTTTGAGGTTTTTTTTTTTCGTTTTTTTTTGGGGTTATTTTGTAAGTGCCTTTAAAAATAGCCCAGGTTCTAATTGCAGTTTTCAATTAATGCTCTCAGCTGCGGCTCATGCAAACTCTTTAGTATGTAATTATGCGGCCAATGTATTGTAGGAGATGCATTAAGCGTTTTTATTTTAAGATGCCATTACATTCTCAAAGCTATTAATCAATCCCGCGAAGGGAAGCGGTGAGCCCGTTCCTTTCGGAGTGTAGAAGACCCGTTCCATTTGGGCTTCTATTAGGAGTGACAGAATTGCCACCTACTGCATCCAGAGGGGTGCACAAAAGGTCTGCACCCTGGGTGTATTTAAAAGGCTTTTATTCCTATTTTTAGGATATTAAAAAAAAATTTAAACCAACATTTGTAACTATATTTAACCACTTCAATACCCGCCCATAGTAATATGACGTCCGCAAGAGGGATCTCCCATCCTGGGTGGACGTCATATGACGTCCTGGGCTTCCCGGCCGTCTAGGGGTAAAAAAATAAAATGATACAAGGTACTATATATCCAAAATGTTACAATAAGAGATCCTCTTTGCCTGCATGCTTGTTAGCAGCCTGGGTCTGACAAAGCCAAAAGGTCCCATCTAGTAAGGGGGGAGGAGTCATCTACAGCTCACTGTGCAGTTTGCTGAATCTGCTCTCTCCTACTCAACTTTTAAAAGTTAGTTGTAGAAGAAAAAAGAAAATATCCCCAAAAAATAATATACATTCTACTTAAAAAGAAAACCGGCACACAGAAAGATATGAGGGCTGCCATTGATGGTGACCTAACTCTGGGAATGCTACCTGCCTGGCTTTTTCAGGCAAGAATTCCCCACAATTCCCCACCCCCTTCGGCTCTCCTTCCTCCATTCCCTTTCAACTTACATTTTTGACCTCTAATCCCTACTCTTCACCTCAAGCATGTTTTCGTGGTTTGAAGTTTGCATGGTGCATTGGCCATGAAGTCGGAGCAAAGTCGTAATTTTCTGATCTGCATCCCGGGTCAATCCCTCAAACGATAACTAAAAAATCCATTGGGTCAACATGACAGCCAGGCAAGCAGCATCTTCGGAATTAAAGGTATGGGCTTGCTTAAGGCTTTCTGTCACAATTCTTTTATTACGTTTTCAATAAAAGAGGTAGAACAGTACATATTGGTTTTGTAGGTGTCCATCCGAGATGGCACAGTTGTCAGCAAAGCTGGGCATACACTAGTAGAATTTAATTTGAAAAACAATTTTTAAGAACTTTTGATTTTCTAGTCCAGGGGTCTCCAAACTTGCAAATCAAAGTGCCAGTTTTACTGCCCTTCAAACTTAAGGGGGGGGGCCAGGCTGTAGGCATTGGGAGTAAAAAAGGTCCCAACGTCAGTGGGTATAAACCATGCCTCATCTTTGGTGTCAGAGGGAGGAATTGTGATTCATTGTTGGTGTCATTGGGCTCATTCTTGGTATCACTGGGAGGAATTATGCCCCATTTCTTTCTCGTACATCACGGGACACAGAGCGACATAGTCATTACTAATGGGTTATATAGATACCGTCAGGTGCTGGCACTGGCAACTTCCAAAACCGGAAGTACCCTCCCCTATATAAGCCCCTCCCATCCGGGAGCACCTCAGTTTTTTTGCCAGTGTCTAAGGTGTTGGCCAAGAAGAAACATGTGTTTTTCACTGAGCTTGCGTACAGGTTCTTTTGGGCCTCAGTAAGCTATTCCGGATCCGACCAAAAAAGCTTCATAGCTAAACGGTCGGTACCCGGGCCTTGCAGAGAAGAGCAAGGTTTTGCCTGTAATGCTTCTCTTAGGAGAGCTGGACCCTGGGATCCAGAGCTCTGGTCATACCCACGACCAAGATGTTTTCTGTGCAGGGTGCTATACAGGTCCAGGGGAGTGGAATCCTTGGGAACCCGGTCCCTGAAGGTTTGATTACAATGCCTGCCGTGATAGGTGAAGTTTGGGCTTTTGTGGACCAAACAAAGTCCTGCGGCGGGGAACAGGTAAGTGGGGGCCCCCAGGAACTTGGTTCTATTGGGGGACCCCCAAGCCTAATTTGTCTTTCTGTCTGTTACCTAATGGTATTCCCGCAAAATTCTGTGCATGCCTGTAACTACTAAAAAAATGTAATAATTTTTAATGGTGGTCAAGAAAAAAAAAAAAAATATTTTTTTTTTATATATATATTTAATATATTAGACTGCGGTACCTGTGTTTGTCCACTAGAGGCCGCTGTGGAATGTTTTCTTGTCATGTGGACTAGCTTCTTCTCAGCAGAGCAAAGTCCAGGCAGATGGTGAGTTCTCTTATAGGAAACTGCTTCCTCTGCCATGTTGCAGTGCTCGTCCATCCCCCGGCCTGCGGCAAAGAGGGGCCCTGGCTCCTGTCCCTTGTTACCATATTTGAAATTAGCGCCGAAGGCGCGCGTGCGCGTGCACGCGCCTCTATATATAGAGGTGAGCCGGGAAAGGGGGCGGAGCCTGGGGGATGACGCTCTGTGCGCGCCGCAGCGCTTCTGCGCATGTGCGGGCGTCCCAGCAGTTTTAAAAAAACCACAATATTGTAGTGAGCTGGCTATGAAGTACAGAGACAGAGCTGGCAACATTTAAAGGCATACAGCAAGCGGTTGATACAGGCATCCCCTAGAAAGGCACATTAGTAGACACCAACTGTGATATAGCAGCAATTGTGCTAGACTATTCTCAGTAAAAGTGGTGTATTACGGCTGGAATACCTCAGCTTTAGGCTTAGGAATATGCCGTCCAGAAGCTCCGGAACTGAATCTTCCAGGAAGCGAAGGGGGTCTCATCGGGCTCGGAGGATCTTGGGCATACTTCTGCTGCACCAGTCTCCCCTGAAGTTCAGAGGTAAGTGACCGTAGAGACCCCGCAGGGTACTTGGTACTGTGGCTGTCCTCAGTTCACCTGCTCCTGTGTATGTAACAGAGGAGGTTTTTTCCTCAGCTCTGGGAGGATTAGAGAGAGATTGTCAACATTTATCGCTGCCTCCCTGTCAGGGAAAGCGCCCGATCTCCGTCTCCTCCTTCAGAGTGCCTGTTAGCAGAGCAACAGTCCCATACAGGGATCGACCTGCCTGAAGGGGATCAGGATAAGGTTGATTCTGTTATAGAGGAATCAACAGTGGGGGAACCTTTTCTCAGCATCTTAAGCTGAAAGATTATGGGTTCAGTCTCTGACTAACATGGTCCGATCAGCATTTAAAAATGCACCTTGCGGAACCATCAACCACTACTGTATCCTCGTTGGGGTCGCTAGAAGCCCCCAGACTGTTTGTTCTTTTCCACTTCACCCTTTACTGAAAGGGCTCATTTACCAGGATTGGGAACGTCCTGAGAAAATATTTATTCCCCCAAGAGATTTCCGGTGGTCTATCCCATGGAGGATAAGTTCATCAAAAAAAAAAAAAAAAAAAATGGAAGGTCCCTACAGTGGACGCAGCCATCTCTTGTATGTATAAATCACTGACATGTCCAGTGGATAATGTCCAAATGTTCAAGAACCCAATAGATAAAAGATTGGAGTCCTTATGAAAATCTGCTTGGTGATACAACCAGCAGTAGCAGCTATTGGGGTCTGCTAAGCAGTGAAGGATCAGTTGAAACAGGTCTTGAGGGACTTGACAGATCAGCAGGCTTTGCCCTAGCTGATCTACCTAGAGCCTTAGGCTTTGCGGTTGACGCCATAGAGGATTCAGTCCATCAGGCCTCCCGCCTTACGCTGTCTATAGTACATATGCGTAGGCTCCTATGGCTCAAAAACTGGTCTGCTGAAGCTCCCTGTAAAGAATGGCTGGTTAGCGTCCCATTTCATGGTGAACGCTTATTCAGGGAAAACCTGGACAAATATATCCAGAAAATTTCCAGTGGTAAAAATACGCTTTTGCCGGTTAAAAGCAGAGTTAGAGGTCCCTCTTTAAGAGGCCTGCTTCTCCAGTCCCTGGGGCATCGGCTGTGTAACAGTTCCGACGGTCTCCTCGGTTAAATCCCGGGGGTAAAAAACAGGGACAGTAGCAGGGTAATGAGAAACCCTGGGTCAGGGGAGGTACAAAACCTCCCCCAAAGTTAAATTCATTGAAGCCCCCACTCAGTCGGGTGGGGGGAGGACTCCAGTTGTTCGCAAGAGACCTGGCGGGACACGATCAAGACAGATAGGTGCTCTCCGCAGTAGGTTTGGGATACAGTTTGGAGTTAAAAGACTCTCCTCCTTCCCATTTTGAGGTCAAACGTGCCAAGGGATCCCTGGAAGAGAGAGTCCCTCCTGTTGGCACTAGAACAACTATTGCTCCAAGGAGTAATTATGGAGGTTCCCCTGGAAGAATGAGGGTTCGGGTTTTACTCAAACCTCTTTACAGTCCCGAAGCAAACGCGGACGGGAGGCCCATATTAATTCTAAAAGGGCTATACAAATTCCTGTATATCAGGACTTTCCGATGGAGTCGATCCAATCGGTGGCCACTGCCCTACAAGGGGAGGATTGGTTAGCCACGATCGACATCAAAGATGCTTATTTGCACATTCCCATCTTTCCAGTCCACCAAAAATTTCTACGCTTTGCAGTAGAAGGGCGCCATTTTCAGAGCCTTACCCTTCGGTTTGGCCACAGCACCACGAGTGTTTACAAAAATTCTGGCCCTTTATTGGCCAATCTAAGAACACAAGGTGTAATGATAATGGCATATCTGGAGGACTTGTTGCTGATAGACCACTCAGTGAAAAAACTAGACGTGGTCGTTCACAAGACGATCAAGTATCTGGAATCTCACGGTTGGATTATCAACCGAGACAAGTCAGCCCTAAAAACCAGTCAAAAGTCTGGAATACTTGGGGCTAAGGTTGGATTCAGGCCAGAGAAAAATATTCTTGCCTCGAGGAAAGGTGTTGTCTTTGAAAGATTTGATCCACTTAGTGGGTACAAAAAAGACAGCCGTCCATACGCCTGTATATGAGGCTGCTGGGAAAAATGGTGGCATCATTCGAAGCAGTACCCTACGGTCAATTCCATTCAAGGAATTTGCAAGGGGCCATACTGTCAGCCTGGAACAAAAAAGTTCAGGCCCTAGACTTACAATGTCCTTGTCCCCTTCCGTTCGCAAGAGCCTCCGTTGGTGGTTGGTTCTCCAGAATCTGGAAAAAAGGAAATCCTTCAGTCCGATTTCTTGGAAGGTGGTCACTACAGATGCCAGCCTTATAGGCTGGGGAGCAGTACTGGAGCAATAGTCTCTCCAGGGCAGATGGTCGGATGCAGAAAAGGCCCTGCCCATCAATCTCTTAGAGATACGAGCAGCCCGGTATGCCCTAGTAGCATGGACATCCAAACTCCAAGGGTCCCCTGTCAGAATTCAATCAGACAATGCCACAGCAGTGGCATATATCAATCATCAGGGGGGCACCAGGAGTCGTGCAGCCCAGAGGGAAGTAAATTACATCCTGAAATGGGCAGGAAAAATATGTCCCAGCCATATCTGCGGTATTCATTCCAGGAGTGGAGAATTGGAAGGCGGACTTTCTAAGTCGCCAGCAATTAGGCCCAGAGGAAGGGTCCCTTCACCCCGAGGTTTTCTGGACAATATGTCAGCGGTGGGGAACATCGGATGTAGATCTTCTAGCATCCAGATTCAATGCAAAGGGGGACAGGTTTGTCTCTCGGACAAGGGATCCCCTAGCTTGCGGCTCGGATGCCCTAGTGTTCCCTGGGGATCAGTTCAAGCTGATATATGCATTCACACCGCCACAATGGTTACCTCGATTACTCCGCAGAATCAGGGTAGAAAAGAAACCGGTGATTCCGGTGGCTCCAGCGTGGCCCCGAAGAGCGTGGTACGCGGAGATTGTAAAATTTCAGTGGGGAGTCCTTGGACTCTCCCACGTCGTCCGGCTTTCGCAAGGACCGATATACCACCCTTCCTTACCAGCCCTAGGTTTGACGGCCTGGCTATTGAAGCCCACATTCTAAAAAAGAGAGGGCTCTCTAATGCTGTGGTATCTACCATGATCAATGCCAGGAAGCCGGTATCCAGGCAGATCTACTATAGAATCTGGAAGGCGTACATCGCCTGGTGTGAGGCCAAGAAATGGCATCCACATAAGTACGTAATAGGTAGGATTCTGGACTTCCTACAGTGGGCTGTAGATAGGAAGCTTGCCTTGAGTACTATCAAGGGTCAGATTTCGGCCTTGTCAATATTTTTTCAAAGGCCCTTGGCTTCGCATTCACTAGTCAAAGCCTTTATACAAGGAGTGATGCGTATTAGTCCTCCGGTTAATATTCCCATATGTCCATGGGATCTAAACTTGGTTCTGTCGGTTCTACAGAAACAACCATTTGAACCATTACAGCATATTTCTTTGGTGCTTCTCACCAGGAAATTGATTTTTCTAGTAGCCATTTGTTCGGCTAAAAGAGTGTCGGAATTAGCAGCTATGTCCTGTAAGGAGCCATATCTGGTTATCCATAAGGATAGAGTAGTGTTACGTCCTCATCCAGCCTTTCTTCCTAGGGTGGTATCGAGGTTTCATTTGAACCAAGATGTGGTTCTTCCTTCTTTTTTCCCCAAACCTACTTCGGTAGAGGAAAAGTTATTGCATTCTTTGGATGTAGTAAGAGCAGTTAAAGCTTATCTAAAGGCCACTGCTCAGATTCGCAGAACGGATACTTTGTTTATTCTGCCGGAAGGCCCCAGAAAGGGTCAGGCAGCGTCAAAATCTACTTTAGCCAAGTGGATTCGACAGGTCATTATGCAAGCCTATGGCTTGAGAAGGAGACCGCCTCCGTTCAAAGTTAGAGCGCACTCCACGAGAGCAGTTGGAACTTCATGGGCAGTGCATCACCAGGCCTCCCTGGCTCAAATCTGTAAGGCCGCAACATGGTCTTCGGTACACACGTTTACTAGGTCCTACCAGGTGGACGTTAGAAGTCAGGAGGATGTCGCCTTTGGGCGCAGTGTGTTGCAGGCCGCAAAAGATCCTCATGTCTGATAGCGCCCAGCTTATATATGGTGTATCCCCCCCCCCTCATTTGGCATTGCTTTAGGACATCCCATTAGTAATGACTATGTCGCTCTGTGTCCCGTGATGTACGAGAAAGAAAATAGGATTTTTATAACAGCTTACCTGTAAAATCCTTTTCTTGGAGTACATCACGGGACACAGAGCTCCCGCCCCTCTTTAGGGACACTTATTGCTTTGCTACAAAACTGAGGTGCTCCCGGATGGGAGGGGCTTATATAGGGGAGGGTACTTCCGGTTTTGGAAGTTGCCAGTGCCAGCACCTGACGGTATCTATATAACCCATTAGTAATGACTATGTCGCTCTGTGTCCCGTGATGTACTCCAAGAAAAGGATTTTACAGGTAAGCTGTTATAAAAATCCTATTTTTTGGTATCATTGGGAGGAATTGTGCCCCATTGTTGGTGTCATTGGGCTCATTCTTGGTATCACTGGGAGGAATTATGCCCCATTGTTGGTATCATTGGGAGGAATTGTGCCCCATTGTTGGTGTCTGTGATGAGCCCTCTGTCCTCAAACAGAGCTAGGTCCACCGTCAATGCTTCCTCTGTTCAGAACCAGCACCTTCCAAGCTTCTTTAGCCCCCCCAGTCCACAGACACAACACCTCAGTGTAGGGTAAAACAAACTGACTTTATTATCACACATGGACACACAGATATCTCCCTTCAAAACACTTCCCTCTCACCCTTGGAAAACGGGGCGGGTCAAATTGTCCAATGACAATGGACACACAGGTCAGGTGTGTTCAAACTTCTCCTCAGTTAACAGTCTTAGCAGGAGGGGTTGGAGGAATCCCCCCTTCCTTTTTCCTCACAGCAAACACACTTGCACATCCCATAATAATTGAGGCAGCCACAATAGACAATAGAATAGTCACACCCCAAACCATCACAGCAAATAGACTAACCGCATGGCACAGCACACATTAGTCCCGCAAACCCCCGACCCAAAGTCACTCCTGTCACAGTGTCATTGGGCTCATTCTTGTTATCATTGGGAGGAATTGTGCCCCATTTTGTCATTGGGCTCATTCTTGGTATCATTGGGAGGAATTGTGCCCCATTGTTGGTGTCATTGGGCTCATTCTTGGTATCATTGGGAGGAATTGTGCTGCGTTGTTGTCATTGGGCTCATTCTTGGTATCATTGGGAGGAATTGTGCCCCATTGTTGGTGTCATTGGGCTCATTCTTGGGATCATTGGGAGGAATTGTGTCCCATTGTTGTCATTGGGCTCATTCTTGGTATCACTGGGAGGAATTGTGTCCCATTGTTGGTGTCATTGGGCTCATTCTTGGTATCACTGGGAGGAATTGTGCCCCATTGTTGTCATTGGGCTCATTCTTGGTATCACTGGGGGGAATTGTGTCCCATTGTATGTGTCATTGGGCTCATTCTTGGTATCACTGGGAGGAATTGTGTCCCATTGTTAGTGTCATTGGGCTCATTCTTGGTATCACTGGGAGGAATTGTGCCCCATTGTTGTCATTGGGCTCATTCTTGGTATCACTGGGAGGAATTGTGTCCCATTGTTGGTGTCATTGGGCTCATTCTTGGTATCACTGGGAGGAATTGTGCCCCATTGTTGTCATTGGGCTCATTCTTGGTATCACTGGGGGGAATTGTGTCCCATTGTTGGTGTCATTGGGCTCATTCTTGGTATCATTGGGAGGAATTGTGCCACATTTTTGGTGTCATTGGGAGGAATTCTGCTCCTTCGTTGGTGTTAGTAGAGGGAATTATTCCCCATTGTTGGTATTAGTGGATGAAAATAGTGCCCCGAGGGCCAGATAAAAGCAAGTAAAGGGCCACATCTGGCCCCAGAGGCCGCAGTTTGGAGACCACTGTTCTAGTCATTAGTCGGGTCAAATCGATGTTCGCTTTCAACTGCAGTGGCAAGAAAATTTTCTTCAACAAACAAATGTCTAAGAGGGAAGGTTATATCCATTCAGGAAAGTCATTTTACTCCCAAATCAAATGTTAAAAGCATTTAGCAAGTCGTCAAATGTTTTACTGAGATATTTTTTTGTATGAATATTTATACAAACATTCATTTGAAAATCTACAATTGTATGACCAGCTTAAGAATCCGAAAAGATAACATAAACTTCAAATAACAAAAATGCTTAGGTGATAAGTAGGGAATAAAGGTGGGAAATATAAGTCAAAGGGGGATGGAGGACGGTGGGGCGAATGGGGGTGGGGAATCATGGGTAATTCTTGGAAAAGATACATGGACTTGAGATTCTTGCGTAGATTTGTGTTGTGAAAAGGGAAAGCCAAGATTGGGGGCAAGCAAAACTACTGATGGTGACATCTACCGGTAGCTTAGAGAAAGTGGAAATTGAATAGTAAGGGTACAAGGGGAACATGGATGTCATAAGATATTTGGGTATTCATGTGTGGCAACCCAAGAAGACCAAGTTTTTTAAGAAAGATTTATAGGCATCATTCAGTTGGCCACCATCTTCTCCTGTATCATGGCACCCATGGTTCTGTGACTTCTTCAAAGCATACAGTTGGTCATTTCCATGCTTTTGCAATGGTCTGTCTCAGTGGTTCTCAACTCCAATCCTTAAGGCGCACCAACAAGTCATGTTTTTGGGATTTCCGTTGATTTGCACAGGTGATTTGAGCAGTTTCACTGCCTTCGTAATTACCACTGTAGCGGCCTCACCCCCTCTGATTTGTCTAGGGGTATTTCGTATGTGAGGGTGAGATGCGCTACGGCCCATGTCCTCCCCATGGCAGTAGGTGAGGTGAAGGCCAGTACCAGATATTTTCCTCGGGCCTGTGTGTTACAGTTAAGGACCAAGTCTTGCTGTGCTGACACTTCCCTTCGCTCCCATTAACCAGAGTACCATACACCGATTAGGGTCCAACACTTGTTTTATTGTCACACTCACAATAAACAGTGCTTTAGCAGCCAACTGGTTGAGACCCAATAACAGCTCAATACGGTGGGGTGAGCAGGTCGAGGCACTTTCCTGATTGTAAGCTAAACCACTGTGGTTTCACCAGCGGTTACTATAGCCATCGGCTAAGAGAGAACTTAGAACTTGTGAGTCTCTACCAGCGACTCAATAGAACGTAGATAGGAGTACCTTCGCTGCGTTGTGGCCCCTGTCAGGGGAAGATATCCCCCCAAGGGAGTTACCGGAGGCCCATCCGTCACCGGGTTGATGCTGCTCCGGACTCTCCGGACGGGTGACCTCTCCAGCCTCCTCACCTCAGACTTGGGCCCCGTCCACCTCAGGGACCCTCGGACTTCTCCACCCTCGCGGGACCCAGTCGAAGTCACCGGGCCCCAGGCCTCTGGTTTAGTACCTCACCCCAGGCTGAAGGTGCCTGGGATGGACGCCAACTCTGCTCCGGCCAGGCCTAGGACGCCTGGGCCGACACTCTGGACTGCCCGCACCCAGGCCTAAGGTGCCTGGGCGCGTGATGAGGAAGATCCCAAAGAAGAAGACCTCGTGGCCAGGGCGTCTCCCCCTTTTATCTCCTCTATCAACATCACAGCAGGTTCCCCGCCCTTGCCGTACCATCTCCGAGAAGGGACAAAAAGGACAGCACTGTGGCAGCAAATCTACCTTGAGCCTGCGGGTACCCCGCCACCCACAGGCCAAAGAGAATAATACACCACCCAATCCTCCACGAATACAAATGGTCCAATTCCTCTCACAATTTACACACCTGGATCATAGTACCACCCAGGTGTATCCCACCTAAATTTAGAGACCCCGCTACACCACAGCTGTTTCATCTGCAGGAAATCCCAAAAACATGACCATGTTGGTGCGCCTTGAGGACTGGAGTTGAGAAACACTGGTCTGTCTTGTAGACTAGAAATATAAAGGTTACCAGCTTTCGCTCATGTTTGGTTAGATAGACTACAGGTCTATTTAATAAGGGTTTGTAGGGGTTCCTGGGAAGGGAGATGTTCAGGACTGACCATATGAGGTTATAGACCCATTCAGGGTACAGGGGGAACCCAGCTGGAGGGAAGCGTGGATGTCGTAAGATATATAGGTATCTGTGTGTGGCAACAAGAAGTTCTCCCAGGGTAGATGGTGGTGGTCATCCCAAGGTGACCACGTTTGTAAGAAAGATATATAGGCATCATTCAGTTAGCCGCCATCTTCTTCTGTATCATGTAATTAGTAAACATATCATCACAGAATGTGTCATATACAGCTCAGCTCGACATGTTGTGCGTATTGAAGGGACGCTTCTTCAGGAGCTCATGGCGTGTTCTATGAATGAAAAAGTTTTACAAATCAATTTACTCAAAAAAAAAACAAATACGCGCAACATGTCGAGCTGAGCTGTATATGACACATCGCCTTCCAAAAATGATGCTCTTATATATTTACCAGTAGGAAGTGACCTTGGTGTCCTTCTTTCCAATATACGGTGCCCTCTCTGGTTTGTAGGTGGTGTGTTATTATATTTTTTGTGTTCTTAGGTCTTTCTATGAACGGCCATTATGTTATATATGTTTTGAATTACTTTTGTATGTTTCTTTTTAAATAAATCTACATAATTTTTAATTCATGTTACGCCTATAAAGTCCATCATCCGCCAACTTATTCTCATACAACCTTCTTCTGTATCATGGCACCCATGGTTCTGTGACTTCTTCTTCAAAGCATACAGTTGGTTGTTTCCATGCATTTGCAATGGTCTGTCTTGTAGACTAGAAATATAAAGGTTTCCAGCTTTCGCTCATGTTTGGTTAGATTGATTACAGGTCTATTTAATAAGGCTTCCTATGGGGTACTTGGGAAGGGAGATGTTCAGGACTGACCATATGAGGTTATAGACCCATTCAGGGTACAAGGGGAACCCAGCTGGAGGGGAGCATGGATGTCATAAGATATTTGGGTATCCATGTGTGGCAACCCAAGAAGACCAAGTTTTTTAAGGAAGTTTTATGGGCATCATTCAGTTGGCCGCCATCTTCTCCTGTATCATGGCACCCATTGTTCTTTGACTTCTTCGAATTACACAGTTGGTTGTTTCCATGCTTTTGCAATGGTCTGTTTTGTAGACTAGAAATATAAAGGTTTCCAGCTTTCGCTCATGTTTGGTTAGATGGGCTTTAGGTCTTTTTAATAAGGCTTCCTATGGGGTACTTGAGAAGGGAGATGTTCAGGAGTGACCATGTGAAGTTATAGAACCCTATCCATAATTTCTTGATTTTGGAGCATTCCAAGGGAACCAGGTAGATGGGGTACATTGCATCTTCTGAAGCAATCTGGGGAAGCCCCAGGTGCAAATTTAGCAATATGCACCGGAGTCATGTACCAGTGAAGGAATGTATTATGAGAGCTCTCCTGGGTTGCTTTATGCTTTCATTAGAGATTATTATACAGGATTTATATGGCGCCAACAGTTTGCGCAGCGCTTTACAACATCGGGGAAGACAGTACAATTACATTACAATACAGGAGGAATCAGAGGGCTCTGCTTGTTAGAACTTACGATCTAGAGATGTTCTTTTCTGGATCTCTAAGAACCCAAATTCATGGCACACCCAGCATTGTCCCAAAAGTGTGGAGGTGAAAACTTGATACACTTCAGCCAATTAAAGGGTTCAAAGGAAGTCAGAGTTAGCTGTCAGGCTGAATTCAGACAGTGATTGTCATGGCGGTAAAGTCATTTTGAACTGGAAAGGTGGACGGTGCGCCCTTTTACAGAAATATTTTGCATTGATCTTTTATAATTCTTAAAAAAACTTGGGAAGCACTTTAATCAATGTGATAAAATGCTATTTAAGCAATGAGTGGGGAAAAAGGAGAGGTCCGGGAGCTCACGGAGGACGTTACAAGGAGGCAAAACACACAGTAGGAAATTATTTCATGAAAAATAGACTACGGGGCCATTAAGTAGTGGATGTGTATGAATTGTTTTGGGAGAATAGGGGTGATTCCTTACATTCGCTGGGGGATGATGGGACTTGTAGTACAATGCAGTGGCGGCTGGTGCTTCAGTTTTTTGGGAGGGAGGAGGCCACGGTAAACGAAACTCCCGCCCCGGTTGGTCCACCAGTCAAAACCCCCCCCCCCGTTTGGTTGTTTGGTCCGTCAGTCAAAATCCCCAATCAGAAAACCCTGCACTTACCCCATCTTGGTCGGGGTCCTGCATCTCCTCAGCGTCCTCCCCCTGTCTCTCCTCCTTGGCGGCCAATACGATCTCTTCTCCTCTCGGCCAATCGGGTTAAGACCCGCTTCCTGATTGGCCAGGAGGAGAATCAGGAGAACAATAGCAAATATTAATTCGCTTTTTTCACACAACTGGATGGGCTCAGGGCGTAGTGCTCTGCGCCCCGAGCCCACCCTTTTTCGAAGCCTATTAGAGCCTCAGGCTCCAATCATGTGCTTAAAAAAAATAAAAACCCCATTAAAAACCATGCGTCCGGCACCCTGTATGTAGATCAGGGGGCCGGGCACATGGATTAGAGGGGCGGCGCCCCTTATGGATGGGCCGCCACTGGTACAATGGTTGCTGACCCACCACACTCTGTTCTGCATGAATCTGCTTTTGAATTTTTTTAGGCTTCGGCAGGCTGTGCGAAGAGTTCCTATAATCCTGCGCGACTCTATAAATCATTTTTCTGCAATTTTTTGTGAGCTGTGATTATTGTTAATCAGCAGTTCTGCCCTTTCATGAATGCCATGACTCACCTCTCCACTCCGCCAAAAATAATCCTTTATGGATATTCTGGAAGGCACAAAACAAGCCGTCTGCCAGCTGCTAAATGTTCCTCACTGACCCCCGCTGCCACTTTGTTCTCAAAGTTCTGCCAAACTTTAATATTTCAATGTGTCACTAAGTGGTGAGCGCTCCACCCCAAAATAACAATTCAATCCGGAACCCATCTGTTCATGGGAAGCTTCAAATTACCTCTTCATACCATCTATCTTCCCTCCATTCATCACCATGGTCTTCTCCTTTTCCCAACTCTCCTCTCCTGAAATACTCTGCACTGCTGGAGGACTCTGCTCCTTCCTCTATAACTCTCCTCTCCTGAAATACTCTGCTCTGCTGGAGGACTCTGCTCCTTCCTCTATAACTCTCCTCTCCTGAAATACTCTGCTCTGCTGGAGGACTCTGCTCCTTCCTCTATAACTCTCCTCTCCTGAAATACTCTGCTCTGCTGGAGGACTCTGCTCCTTCCTCTATAACTCTCCTCTCCTGAAATACTCTGCTCTGCTGGAGGACTCTGCTCCTTCCTCTATAACTCTCCTCTCCTGAAATACTCTGCACTGCTGGAGGACTCTGCTCCTTCCTCTATAACTCTCCTCTCCTGAAATACTCTGCTCTGCTGGAGGACTCTGCTCCTTCCTCTATAACTCTCCTCTCCTGAAATACTCTGCTGGAGGACTCTGCTCCTTCCTCCATACCTCTCCTCTCCTGAAATACTCTGCACTGCTGGAGGACTCTGCTCCTTCCTCTATAACTCTCCTCTCCTGAAATACTCTGCTGGAGGACTCTGCTCCTTCCTCTATAACTCTCCTCTCCTGATATACTCTGCTGGAGGACTCTGCTCCTTCCTCTATAACTCTCATCTCCTGAAATACTCTGCTCTGCTGGAGGACTCTGCTCCTTCCTCTATAACTCTCCTCTCCTGAAATACTCTGCTGGAGGACTCTGCTCCTTCCTCCATACCTCTCCTCTCCTGAAATACTCTGCACTGCTGGAGGACTCTGCTCCTTCCTCTATAACTCTCCTCTCCTGAAATACTCTGCTCTGCTGGAGGACTCTGCTCCTTCCTCTATAACTCTCCTCTCCTGAAATACTCTGCTGGAGGACTCTGCTCCTTCCTCTATACCTCTCCTCTCCTGAAATACTCTGCACTGCTGGAGGACTCTGCTCCTTCCTCTATAACTCTCCTCTCCTGAAATACTCTGCTCTGCTGGAGGACTCTGCTCCTTCCTCTATAACTCTCCTTTCCTGAAATACTCTGCAGTGCTGGAGGACTCTGCTCCTTCCTCTATAACTCTCCTCTCCTGAAATACTCTGCTGGAGGACTCTGCTCCTTCCTCTATAACGCTCCTCTCCTGAAATACTCTGCTGGAGGACTCTGCTCCTTCCTCTATAACTCTCCTCTCCTGAAATACTCTGCTGGAGGACTCTGCTCCTTCCTCTGTAACTCTCCTCTCCTGAAATACTCTGCTCTGCTGGAGGACTCTGCTCCTTCCTCTATAACTCTCCTCTCCTGAAATACTCTGCACTGCTGGAGGACTCTGCTCCTTCCTCTATAACTCTCCTCTCCTGAAATACTCTGCACTGCTGGAGGACTCTGCTCCTTCCTCTATAACTCTCCTCTCCTGAAATACTCTGTAGCAGGGTCTCTAAATTTAGGTGGGGTACACCTGGGTGGAAGTCCAGGTGTGTAGGTATGGGAGTAATGGACCATTTGTATTCGTGGAGGATTGGGCGGTGTAATAATCTCCTTGGCCTGTGGGTGGCAGGTGCCTGCAGGCTCGAGGTAGATTTACTGCCATAGTGCTGTCCTTTTTGTCCCTTCTCGGAGATGGTACGGCGAGGGCGGGGAACCTGCCGTGGTGTCATTGGAGGGGATAAAAGGGGGAGATGCCCTGGTCACGAGGTCTTCTTCCTGCTCTTCTGGAGGTTTTCATCACGCGCCCAGGCACCTTAGGCCTGGGTGCGGGTGGTTCCGGATTCCGGTTCAGGTGCCCTAGGCCTGACCGGAATGGAGTTGGAGTCCATCCCAGGCACCTTCAGCCTGGGGTGAGGTACTAAACCAGGAGGCCTGGGGCCCAGTGACTTCGACTGGGTCCCGCGAGGGTGGAGAAGTCCGAGGGTCCCTGAGGTGGATGGGGCCCATGTCTGAGGTGAGGAGGCCGGGGAGGTTACCCATTCGGAGAGTCCGGAGCAGCATCAACCCGGTGACGGATGGGCCTCTGGTAACTCCCTTGGAGGGACATCTTCCCCTGACAGGGGCCGCAGCGCAGCGAAGGTACTCCTATCTATGTTCTCTTGAGTCGCTGGTAGAGACTCTCAAGTTCTAAGTTCTCTCTTAGCCGATGGCTATAGTAACCGCTGGTGAGATCGCAGTGGTTTAGCTGACAACCAGGATAGTGCCTCGACCTGCTCATCCCCTGTATCAAAATGTTATCAAGTCGCAACCAGTTGGCTACTGAAGCACTGTTTATTGTGAGATATGCAATAAAACAAGAGTTGGACTGTGATCGGTGTGTGTTACTCTGGTTAATGGGAGCAGAGGGAAGTGTTGGCACAGCAGGACTTAATCCTTTACAGAAGCACATAGGCCCGAGGAAATATCTGGTACCAGCCTTCACTTCACCCACAGCTATGGGGAGGACATGGGCCGTAGTGCATCTCACCCTGTCGTGTGACATACCCCTAGAAGAAAGAGATGGGGTGAGGCCGCTACACTCTGCTGGAGGACTCTGCTCCTTCCTCTATAACTCTCCTCTCCTGAAATACTCTGCTGGAGGACTCTGCTCCTTCCTCTATAACTCTGCTGGAGGACTCTGCTCCTTCCTCTATAACTCTCCTCTCCTGAAATACTCTGCTCTGCTGGAGGACTCTGCTCCTTCCTCTATAACTCTCCTCTCCTGAAATACTCTGCTGGAGGACTCTGCTCCTTCCTCTATAACTCTCCTCTCCTGAAATACGCTGCACTGCTGGAGGACTCTGCTCCTTCCTCTATAACTCTCCGCTCCTGAAATACTCTGCTCTGCTGGAGGACTCTGCTCCTTCCTCTATAACTCTCCTCTCCTGAAATACTCTGTCCAAATCCCCAATCTCTTTGCATTCCAGGATCTTTGGTATGCCATCCCACAAATGTCCTATTCTATGGAAATGTCTATGTTGGGTGTTGATGCCCCCCCGTTGGACAGTTAAAGCGGAGTTCCACCCTAAAGTGGAACTTCCGCTCATCAGATTCCCCCCCCCCTCCGGTGCCACAATTGGCACCTTTCAGGGGGGAGGGGGGTGCAGATACCTGTCTAAGACAGGTATTTGCACCCACTTCCGGGCATAGACTCTGCGGGAAACTGCGGGCATTACGCCGCTTCCCGATCCCACCCCCCCGTTGTGTTCTGGGAAACACAGCGGGGACCAGTGAGGACTCGCGCATGCGCAGTAGGGAACTGGGCAGTGAAGCCGCAGCGCTTCACTTCCTGATTCCCTCACTGAGGATGGCGGTGGGGGCAGCCGAGAGACGAGCGATGAGCAATTGCTCGTCTTCTGCTGCCGACGTCACTGGACTCCAGGACAGGTGAGTGTCCATTTATTAAGAGTCAGCAGCTGCAGTATTTGTATTTGCTGGCTTTTAATATATATTTTTTACGGCGGAGCTCCACTTTAAGCAGCAGAGGTTGGAGCTCCTTGGCCTCCATGTATTCTTAGGCCTTGAATGATCAGCTAATCTGAGTTCCCAGACTGAACAGTTGGATAAATCTCCCAACAGATGTCGGCATTTCAGCTCTAAAACATGGAAAATCCATGGCCGGTTCACTTTAAGTAGGTGAAGACACCCTTTAGGCGGTAATTTGCAGCACCTCCAGTGCCGGCGTCATGTTCTCCTCAATGAGCTACACTTATTTAATGCTATTTTTATTGACTTTCCTATTGTGATACAAAGCCAGCAGCCTTTAATGAATGGTGTCCAGGGAGACACATGGAAAGATTGGCCCTACACGGCTATAAATCAGGCGAAGCGTTGGCTGCTTCCTTCTCCTCCTCACACCGGGGAAATCAGAGACCAAGCTGGGGAACGTTCTGGAGCTTCAGTGCACCTCGGAAATTTCCCTTCATCCGCGGGAATTATGCGATGGGAGAGAATGGCGAGCAGCAGAAATGAAATCATATCACTTTTAATATTTCAGCTGGCTCTTCTCCAAAAACATAACGTGGACGGCTGAGCGTATCATTGTATAAGCAATAAAACAAGGGAAGGATAATCATGTCATCCAGGACTCTCCGCCAACGCCGCAAAAATAAAATAAAGCAAATGTTACAATGGTTACAATGTTGTGCATAAATTAGTCTCTGTCATGGATAGAAGGTCCCAATAAAGATGTCGCCAACATATGGAAGACCACATCATTTTCTGATTTTGTGCGAAAGGACCGTGCTGCTTACGTTTTGGGTTTAGAGGAAGCTTGAGGTTCCATTTTGAAAGTCAAACAGCCTCCCTTTTTTTTATTTTTTTATACACCAGGCCATTCATCTTCCATATTGTATATAAAAGATCCCCTACAGTCCGCAACATTTCTCTGAAACTGCCCAATGACTTACTAACTGCTAAAACCAATGGGCCAGTACTCCATACTCCCAAACTCGTACTTTTGGACCTTTCTGTTGCCTTCGACACAGTTGACCACCCGCTCCTCCTCCTCAACAAACTCCACTCCCTTGGCCTCCATGATACTGCTCTTTCCTGGTTCTCCTCCTATGTATCTCCACGCACTTTCAGTGTCGCATTCAACACCACCTCCACCACTTTCTGTTGGGGTACGCCCAGGGCTGGATTAACATAGGGGCTATTGGAGCTGCAGCTCCAGGCCCCTTCCTCAAGATAGGCCCCTTTGCCCATTGAAAAAAAAAAAGGATCGACTTTGAGGGTTGTAGCTCGGTGAACAGGGGTCGCATAGACCCCATATTTGGGGAGTATATAGAAGACATACCCCACCACTAGTCAAAATATGGGAGCTACCAGTTTTAAATACAAGCTGACACACTCTGCAGCAGACGGAGAGGATGAGATCACAGGGCTTATAATAATTATTTGTATATTACCGTATATACTCGAGTATAAGCCGAGGTACCTAATGTACCACAAAAAACTGGGAAAACTTACTGACTTGAGTATAAGCCGAGGGCCAACAATGCCTATTTGCACGCCTCACTGTGCCCATTGCAACTTCACTAAGCCACTGTTCCCATCCTCACTGTTCCCATCCTCACTGTTCCTCACTGTTCCTCACTGTTCCCATCCTCACTGTTCCTCACTGTTCCCATCCTCGCTGTTCCCATCCTCACTGTTCCCATCCTCGCTGTTCCCATCCTCGCTGTTCCCATCCTCGCTGTTCCCATCCTCGCTGTTCCCATCCTCGCTGTTCCCATCCTCGCTGTTCCCATCCTCGCTGTTCCCATCCTCGCTGTTCCCATCCTCACTGTTCCCATCCTCACTGTTCCCATCCTCACTGTTCCTCACTGTTCCCATCCTCACTGTTCCCTATCCTCACTGTTCCCATCCTCACTACTGTTCCCATCCTCACTACTGTTCCCATCCTCACTGTTCCTCACCTCGCTGTTCCCATCCTCGCTGTTCCCATCCTCGCTGTTCCCATCCTCGCTGTTCCCATCCTCGCTGTTCCCATCCTCACTACTGTTCCCATCCTCACTGTTCCCATCCTCACTGTTCCCCTAAAATTGAAATTGAACATTGTAAATTGTACCTGAAACAAAATAGAGAGGCTGCGGCGTCCATCGTTTAAAACTTGCGGTCTCTTCCTCTTCCCTTCCGTGATAGGCGTTTTCTAAGCAGACACAGTTCCGCCTATCACGAACGTTCTCTCATCCTCAGTTTCCCAGCAGACGTCCGTGATTGGCGGAACACTGAACACAGTGTCTGCTGGGATGGGTGAAGATGAGAGAACGTTCGTGATAGGCGATTCTCAGCTGACACAGTTCCGCCTATCACGGAAGGGACCAGGAAGAGACTGCGAGATTTAAACGATGGACGCCGCAGCCTCTCAATTTTTTTTCAGGTACAATTTACAATGTTCAATTTCGCTGACTCGAGTATAAGCCGGGGGAGGGGGGACTTTCAGCCCAAAAAAAAGGGCTGAAAATCTCGGCTTATACTCGAGTATATACGGTACTTATAGTAATTAACCCCTCACCACCTAGGCCAATTCTGACACTTCTCTCCTACATGTAAAAATTATCTTCTTTTTCGCTACAAAATTACTCAGAAGCCTCAAACATTATATATATTGATTTAGCAGAGACCCTATGGGATAAAATGGTGGTCTTTGCGCAGCAATTTTTCAAACGTGTTTTTTTTTAAAGAAACTGTTTCATTCATTAAAAAAAAAAAAACACTAAAGTTAGCACGATTTTTTTTTTTTTGTATACTAAGCGATGCTTTAATTTTTTTACAGGTTACATGTTTAGAGTTACAGAGGAGGTCTAGTGCTAGAATTATTGCTCTCACTCTAACGATCGTGGCGTATGTAACCTGTGTGTATCTGGCTCTGATACTAGCCAGTGCCTACCCAGCCACTGACTGGTACCTCTCCCAAACCTGTGACCACATACCCTCTCACCTGCTGACCTGTGGATGGGGGAATCACTCCTGCAGTGTTATTGTGTTCTGCCTGTGAATACTATTATCAGTGTTGCTAACTATAGCTGGCAGCACTGATTGTTTTGGGAAAAACCTGACAGGCTGGTTGTACTCAAGTCAGTTATTAGATTGACTTGTGTAAAACCAGCTAGCCCATACATAGATCGACTATGGCTGGTCTGTGTTTAATTTGAGTATTTTCAATCCATGTATGGCCCACTTAACCACTACGCAGTCACAAAGCTGACCTGTTGCTGAGAAGCACAGTACAGATCACACGAGGGGTGCACATGCACATAATAGCCAGAGGTGGCAGTAAAGAGTGTGATGTCTGAGCTCAGTGACACAAGAACAGCAGGAGCTGTGAAATTGTTTCTATAATGCATGGCTCCCCTCCACCCGTCCTACCTTCTTCTGGGCCGGGCGGGCCCCGGGGCCCCTTACACTTGTGACGGCTGTACCCCCTTGATGGCGGCCCTGGGTTCATGTAAAGAGGGGAAGGGAAAAAAATGTGTATGGGTTGGGATGGTAGAGTATGTGAGACTCAAGTATGGGGGAAAGGGTTCAGGTATTGGGGGGAAGGGAAAATTATTCTTACGGGTTGGTATGGTAGAGGTATGTCCTCATCCCTTTAGGAAGGACAGTATGTGGGCCCCAAGTATGGGGGAAGGGGTTGGAGTATGGGGGAGGGTGGGGGGATTCTTATGGGTTGGTATGGTAGAGGAATGTCCTCATCCCTTTAGGAAGGGGTTTGGGTATGGGGGAGGGTGGGGGGATTCTTAATGGGTTGGTATGGTAGAGGAATGTCCTCATCCCTTTAGGAAGGACAGTATGTGGGCCCCAAGTATGGGGGAAGGGGTTGGGGTATGGGGGAGGGTGGGGGGATTCTTACGGGTTGGTATGGTAGAGGTATGTCCTCATCCCTTTAGGAAGGACAGTATGTGGGCCCCAAGTATGGGGGAAGGGGTTGGGGTATGGGGGAGGGTGGGGGGATTCTTACGGGTTGGTATGGTAGAGGAATGTCCTCATCCCTTTAGGAAGGGGTTCGGGTATGGGGGAAGGGGTTTGGGTATGGGGGAGGGTGGGGGGATTCTTAATGGGTTGGTATGGTAGAGGAATGTCCTCATCCCTTTAGGAAGGACAGTATGTGGGCCCCAAGTATAAGGGAAGGGGTTCGGGTATGGGGGAGGGTGGGGGGAGTACATACCTTTTATAGGGTAAGAGAATAAAATAAATTCTTATGCTTCTGTTGCCCCTCGAGACCCAACTGACAGAATTTCCAGGCTGAAAGCCTCATTATTAGGACAGAACTGGTCGCAGGTCTCCATTCCGGTATCTTTATAAAAACCTGCAATGTGGGCAATTAGAGAAGTTCTATTCCACCGCAAATGACCACGGCGACTGTCGTCCTATTGACCCCTCCCCCCCCCCGACCCATACCTTCTCCTTAGAGACTCCCCTCTGGCTATAGCAGTAATTGTGTGTATAATGAGGGGCTGTCAGGGAAAGTTTGCCCTTGGGGGGCGCTGGAGCCATCATTAAATGTTTAGGCCCCGGGGAAATCTTTCTCAGACCTCGGCTTAAAGTGACAACAAACAGCTAATGGCGGCTTTTCTACACAAAGTTCTGTGTGTTTCGGGTATTTATAGGAGCTCTAGAGAACAGAACAGAATTAGAGCGTTTATCTCTGAACATTGGCAGTTCTGTGCACTTACAGCAGATGTAAACCCTCACCGGAGACCATCCTTTTATCCCATGTCACCTCTCAGAGCTCCTGATCTTCTGCAACCTCTTCCGATCTCCATGCACTCCAGTGATGGCGTCTCGGCATTTCTCAGGGTGGGTTCCCTAATGGTGACCATGCCTGTATAATGTGTGATAAAAAAAAAAGAGCACTTGTGGTCTTCATCAGAAGCCTGTGTAGTAGGGTGACAACGCCGGAGCACAATTGGGAGACAAGGATCAATCGTTGTCATTCCTATAACTGAGAACCTTCATGGCAGGATCACCAGCAGAGCCGTCTTTATTATTATTTTGACCCTGGGCAACCCTTTTCTTGGGCCCTCCCGAGTCTACTTATCAACTATTTGCGGGCAGTGTGGGCTCAAGGAGCAGCTGCCTTTTGGGCCCCACAACAATGACCCTGGGCAGACCTTTTCTTGGGCCCTCCCGACAGGGTTGCCAACCGCCGGTAAATTTACTGACAGTTTGTAAAAATATGTGATTTTTTAACAACTGCTAGTAAATATCAGGGGCTGATCATTTCATGCTGTGTTGAGTTTTTAAGTGTAAATCAAGCAAATGACTTTGTTCTCGGTATTGTCCGTGTTTCCATATCATGTTTATACTGTTC
Source organism: Rana muscosa (assembly GCA_029206835.1). Classification (NCBI taxonomy): domain Eukaryota; kingdom Metazoa; phylum Chordata; class Amphibia; order Anura; family Ranidae; genus Rana; species Rana muscosa. The sequence goes on from CM055128.1 coordinate 3,085,852, forward strand.
AAATATTCACTGTGTTCGTTTTCAATAGGAGTTCTGTAATTTCTCAGGTTGTCAGTAAAAAAAATGTGCTCCACCAGTAAATTTCCCATGTTTTGTCAGTAAAAAATGCTGCGGGAGGTTGGCAACCCTGCCTCCCGTATCCCCTTATCAACTATTTTCAGGCAGTGTGGGCTCAAGGGACAGCTGCCTTTGGGCACCACAAGGACTGGGCCCGGGGCAGCTGCCCCTTTTGCCCTGTGTTAAAGATGGCCCTGGCAGAGCCGCCTTTATTATTAATTTGACCCTGGGCAAACCTTTTCTAGGGCCCTCCTCCCGAATCCCCTTATCAACTATTTGCGGGCAGTGTGGGCTCAAGGGACAGCTGCCTTTAGGCCCCACAACAATGACTGGGCCCGGGGCAGCTGCCCCTTTTGCCCTGTGTTAAAGACGGTCCTGATCACCAGGGATACATTTTAGGAAAGCTGCAGATTTAAGGTTGGCTCTTCTTTTTTTTATCATCTAGCCCCTCCCCCGCAACTTGATTAAACCTACATCCATTTTTTTGAATGCACATTGTAGTGTGTCCTCTGAGCATCCATGAAAAAGTGTAAGTTTGCCGTTAAATATAATAATGAGGCTCAACAGAAAATGTTTATTTTTTTTTGAGAAAAGTGTAAATGTATCGGTGATGTTAAATGAAGGCATTTGGATTTTGCTGCAGAAAATTGTTGCGTCTTTAGAAATAAGAAAATGCAAATTGCGGCGGTTGGAACTTTGTTATAATGGCTTCACGCGGGTTCGTTTTGACGTCTGTTGCATGCTATTAAAATCTTAAAGGGGGGTTCCACCCGCAATTTTTTTTAAAGTCAGCAGCTACAAGCACTGTAGCTGCTGACTTTTAATAAGGACACTTACCTGTCCTACTCGCCCGCGATGTCGGCCCCCCCCCCCGATGCCGATCGCTCGATCGCGGCAGGTCCCCGTGCCGCCATTCTCACCAAGGGAAACAGACAGTGGAGCCTTGCGGCTTCACTGCCCGTTTCCTACTGCGCATGCGCGAGTCTCACGGCGCTTTGTGAATGGACCGGCTGCTCTCTGGGATACACACAGTTCCCAGAAGGCAGCGCGCCCCATTCACCAGAAGACACTGAGTGTAGGACGAGGAAGAAGACCCGCTGTGGAGGATGAAGAGGCAGATTAGGGACTTCCGCATAGCAACCGCTATTTCTGGCAAGTAAATTTTTTAAATTTTTTCCATGAATTTTTTTTCAATTTTTTTTTTTAAGATTTATGGCAAAAAAATAAAAAATTCAGGGAGGAACTCAATGCAGAACTTTTTATTTTGGAAAGAGTAAGAGAGCGTTCTAACCCCTGACAGGTTTTGTTGCCATCTGTGTCCCATTTGGGGAGATTTCCCTTCATTTCCTGTCCCATAACTGCAACGGGAAGTGACAGAAAATCCCTCCAAAGTCAAATGTCTTTTTTTTTTTTCTGAAGTACCGTATTTATTGGCGTGTAACACGCACTTTTGCCGATCCCCGCTGATTGTGAGCGGAGCGATCGCAGCCGAGATACACATAGCCGAGTGTACTTCGCTCACAGTCACGCCCAGTCCCACCATTGGACCTGTGTTATGTACATCATAGGGCGGGACTGGGCGTGACTGTGAGCGGAGCCGAGAAGAGCCGAGTACACTCGGCTATGTGTATCTCGGCTCCGCCCAGTCCCTGCAATCTCTGCGGCGTTTGCTCCGCTCCGCCCAGTCTCGGCGGCACCAATTTTAAATTCATCCAAGGCTGCAATGGACACTGGGGGCAAGGCTGCACTGACAAGGCTGCACTGACAAGGCTGCAATGGACACTGATAAGGCTGCACTGACAAGGCTGCCATGGACACTGATAAGGCTGCACTGACAAGGCTGCCATGGACACTGATAAGGCTGCACTGATGGGCATTTAAATGTAAGGTTTTTTTTTTTTTTCCTTGAACTTCCCTCCTAAAAGTTTATTTCCTTAAAATTCCCTCCTAAACTTGGGGCGCGTGTTATACACCAATAAATACGGTAGGTGTCCCCATTGAAAGACTTCCACTTAATCGCTTCAGGTCCGCCCCATAGCAGTTCTATGTCACCTCCTGTACGCCGGATCTGTTTTATTAACCCCCCCTCCCCCCCCCCCCCCCAAGATGAATACACAGCAGTGTGTCGGCTAAAACCTTAAACCCGCGGACCTGGTTTTAACGTCTTGTGAGGCGGTTTAGTGAGATTCCAGGCGTAATGACGTCCCCGGATTCTCATTCCCTTTCTATCACGCGGCTTAGCGGGAAATGTATACAGGAAGCTCGTCTTTAATGAGTGTCGAAGGTTTAAGCCGCCGTACAATGAACTGAATATTGCGTTGTCCTCCTTGTGTGCGTTCCTCTAATCCCCCAAAGCGAGGGGACGGAATAATAAAACACGGCTTGTGGCGAGCCCCGGAGTCCTCGCTAAACTTCTATTCTCAGACGTCTCATGTTAACCCTTTCCCCTGAAAAACCGATCGATTGCCCGCCGCTGACCCGAATGTTCAATAGAACGCTCCGTACCGCTCACAGCTTAGGAGGCATCGCGGCTCCGTTCATTGAAGAGCATTTATTTTATCTTCTTGAAGTGTAACTACAGTGAGGGGGCAAAAAGTGTTCGATCGGCTGACGATTTTGTGACAAACGATCGGTCTATCATTTTATTGGTCGGTTTATTATAACAGTGAGAGAGAACAACAAAAATATCCTGAAACGCATTTCACAAAAGTTTTATAAATTGATTTGCATTTTAATGAGTGAAATACGTTTTTGATCCCCAGCGAGATTTCTGTCTCCAAGGTGTCTTCTATACAGGTAACAAGCTGAGATTAGGAGCACTCTCTGTCTTCTATACAGGTAACAAGCTGAGATTAGGAGCACTCTCTGTCTTCTATGCAGGTAACAAGCTGAGATTAGGAGCACTCTCTGTCTTCTATGCAGGTAACAAGCTGAGATTAGGAGCACTCTCTGTCTTCTATGCAGGTAACAAGCTGAGATTAGGAGCACTCTCTCTTAACCACTTAAGGACCAAGCCTGTTTTTCAGACTCGGTGTTTACAAGTTAAAAGCAAGTTTTTTTTTTTGCTAGAAAATTACTTCGAACCCCCAAAAATTATACATTTTTTTCTAACACCCTAGAGAATAAAATGGCGGTCGTTGCAATACTTTTTGTCGCAGCGTATTTGCGCAGCGGTCTTACAAGCGCACTTTTTTGGGAAAAAAATCACTTTTTTTTAATTAAAAAACAGTAAAGTTAGCCCAATTTATTTATTTTTTTATATAGTGAAAGATAATGTTTCGCCAAGTAAATTGATACCCAACATGTCACGCTTCAAAATTGCGCCCGCTAGTGGAATGGCGTCAAACTTTTACCCCTAAAAATCTCCATAGGCGACGTTGAAAAAATTCTACAGGTTACATGTTTTGAGTTACAGAGGAGGAGTAGGGCTAGAATTATTACTCTCGCTCGAATGATCGCGGTGATACCTCACATGTTTGGTTTGAACACCGTTTTTATATGCGGGTGCAACTCATGTATGCGTTCGCTTCTGTGCACGAGCTCGTCGGGACGGGGCGCTTTAAAAAAAAAATTTTTTTTCTTATTTATTTTACTTTATTTTTTTATTTTTACACTGTTTTAAAAAAATAAATAAATTTGGGCTACTTTTATTCCTATTACAAGGAATGTAAACATTTACACTAAAATGCAATAAAAAAAAATAAAATAATTGTCCTTTGAAAAAATGACAAAAAAGATGGCCCTTTAAGAGCTATGGGCGGAGCTGACCTTTTGGTACGGAGACGGGTGGGGGACATCTTCCCCTCACTTGTATCCATACCCAGCTAGGAAGAGGACCCAATCACCTCCGCCGCTACCGACGGCTCCTGTAAGCGGCAGAGGGCGCGGGAGAGCGGCGGGAGGGGGGGCCCCTCTCCCGCCGGCGATAACGGTGATCTTGCGGCGAATCTGCCACAGAGACCACCATTATCGTTTACCGAACCGCCGCCTGGAGAGATGGATACCTCGGTTGTGGCAGCAGCTGCTGCCGTTACCGAGATATCCCTCTTCAAACTCAGGACGTATATAGTCGTGCGGCGGTCGGTAAGTGGTTAAAGGGAGTGCTCCTAATCTCAGCTTGTTACCTGTATAGAAGACATCTGTCCACAGAACCAATCAATCAGATTCCAATCTCTCCACCATGGGGGAGACCAAAGATCTGTCCAAGGATGTCGGGGAGAAGATTGGAGACCTGCACAAGGCTGCAATTTGCTACAAAGACCATCACCAAGCAGCTCGGTGAGAGGAGACAACAGTTGGGGGGATTATTATTCACAAATGGAAGAAATACAAAATAACTGTCACTCTCCCTCAGTCTTCGGGTTGCCACCTCATTCCTTTAAACCTGAACACACATGAATTACACGGGTCCTGAGGCTGATTTAATGCAGATGAGGCACCAAGTGAGTTTAATCACCACCTTAATCAGCCTCAGAACCCGTGTACTTCATGGCTACATTCTCCCCCCACTTCAATTCTTTGGTCCCCAGAGAGGTGGGGATAAAGAAACTAACCAAACATTAATGAAGATAAAGAGGTGTTCGGGTTTAAAGGGATATATGACATATATGGTGTCTGTGATAGAATTACCCGGGACAGAGGCTTTTGGAGGGGACTGAATGCTAGTTTTTTTTCCTACTGACTATGGGCCCGGGTATTTGAGGGAGTTGCAGGCATTTAGCCAGATCCATATCTCCGCTGGCGTGACCGAAGTCTGCAATTCCGGGTGAGTGGGGCTTCCTGTCTAAATTTTGCCTAAGGCCTCACAAAGCCTAGAGCCGCCTCTGAAACCAGAGTACCTGGAGGAAACCCGTGCGGGGAGAACATGCAAACTCCATGCAAACAGTATTGTTGTCGGGATTCAAACTGATGACCCTTTTGCAGAAGCACTGAAGTTATTGGCAAGTCCAGTTTAAAGTCTGTGCAACGCAAACTGCCCATCCAGATTCCAGCTGGTATTCTTCTGGGCAGTTGGCGCTTGGATAAACGCGGAGCATAAATGCAACATTTTTCATCGGACTCCATGGAAACCTTACCGACCGCCCAGACAATCCTAGAAAACCAAGTTTGCACCGCCGCCTTTTCCTGCTGACTTCTAATATTTGCATACGGGCTCCTGAGGACAGGAATTCTCTTTTCCAGAACTTTAATTATTTTTTAATTTTTTTCTTCATAATAGAGATTTTTTTTATATATAGCATTACACACAAAGATTATATAAAGAAACTGTCACATTGTTTTTTTTTTTTTAGGATTACATTTATGGCTTCTGCGTCGTGCGTTCGCTAAAATGCTTTTATGTGGAAGCTGAAGGCCTTCCCTGTAATTACAGTTTGCCGTAACTACATTAGTTCTGAAAGTTATAATTTAAATATTAAGTGAAAAAAAAAAATATATTTAACAAAGAAGACTATTTAAAAAAAAAAAAAAACATATCTACAAAAAAATTCCCTGTTTTTTTAAGACAATGAAACACGGCACGTTCAGCATCTACAGCAGGGGTGTCCAAACTTTTTTCAAAGAGGGCCAGATTTGATGAAGTGAACATGTGGGAGGGCCGACCATTTTGCCTGAAATTCTTTGAACCATTAAAATTCAGTCTAAGTGTGTTCCTCTGAGCACCAATACACCGCCCAACAAGAATTCTCCTGCCTTTGTCACACTCATTCCCGACACACAGACGCATGCTCTGCTCTTTAGGGGTACCGTTAATTCTTAATGGTACCCCACACATTGGAAAACGTGGAGTGCTTTTGATGCAGTGCAATAAAAAAAAAAAAAAGAAGGTCGGGACTTCTTTCCGTGCATTTTTGTGGGTAGGGAAGCCCATTAAAATGAATGGGCTGCCCTGCATGCAGCCACGAAGATGTGAACCAAGGGCTTGTTTGCATCTCAGGTTGGAGGGGCAGTAAAACCACATGGTTGAGCTGTTTTTACCACCCCCAACTTCTCCCCCTCCAGAGAGCCCCCATATAGCAAGGTTCCCAGAGAGCCCCCCCTTACATCAGGGTTCCCAGAGAGCCCCCCCTTACATCAGGGTTCCCAGAGAGCCCCCCCTTACATCAGGGTTCCCAGAGAGCCCCCCCTTACATCATGGTCCCCAGAGAGCCCCCCCATACATCAGGGTCCCCAGAGAGCCCCCCATACATCAGGGTTCCCAGAGAGCCCCCCATACATCAGGGTTCCCAGAGAGCCCCCCATACATTCAGGGTTCCCAGAGAGCCCCCCATACATTCAGGGTTCCCAGAGAGCCCCCCATACATCAGGGTTCCCAGAGAGCCCCCCATACATTCAGGGTTCCCAGAGAGCCCCCCATACATCAGGGTTCCCAGAGAGCCCCCCATACATCAGGGTTCCCAGAGAGCCCCCCATACATCAGGGTTCCCAGAGAGCCCCCCATACATCAGGGTTCCCAGAGAGCCCCCATACATTCAGGGTTCCCAGAGAGCCCCCCATACATTCAGGGTTCCCAGAGAGCCCCCCATACATTCAGGGTTCCCAGAGAGCCCCCCATACATCAGGGTTCCCAGAGAGCCCCCCATACATCAGGGTTCCCAGAGAGCCCCCCATACATCAGGGTTCCCAGAGAGCCCCCCATACATCAGGGTTCCCAGAGAGCCCCCATACATCAGGGTCCCCAGAGAGTCCCCCCATACATAAGGGTCCCCAGAGACCAATCATGCCTCCAATCATGGTAGGGTATGCAAACAATATCATAACTCATATGTGTGGCTCAATACACTGTTATCTGGGATCCATGCCTCCTTTGTGAGGTATGGATCTCCAGCATCTCATCTGGCAAGATCGGCCCTGTGCACCCAATGCACATGCGGGGTGTGAGCAATCACTGTCTCCCATGCGGGCGCTAGGGGGCAGCCATCAGCTACGCTGAATCCACGCGAAGGCATGGATGTTATGACTGTCCGACCCTCTGTTATGCTCAGTTGGCCCTAGCCCGACACATGCGCTGTCCAGCATACAGCGGCATGTATTCCGTCTGACGCATCGACGCTATGCGTCATCTTGTTGGCCCTGGCGCGTGCGCAAGGCGGGCCACACACACGGTGGAATCCTCCACCGATACGTCACCACCTCGCGCTCGCATTCACGCCGCCGACGTCCTCCACGTCGTCTGCGGCGCACTCTTTCCATCATTAGGATGGGACATAAAAGGCCAGATGCAGGTAGTATGGACGTCATGGGGCCTACCCTGGGAGTCCTACTGTTGCGCTGACGTCCTACAGGTAAGCTAGTTACGTCCATGTGACAAACTATGTATTACTGCATAATTCATCTATACAAAGTAGTCTTGTTTCTGATCATACATTCTGATCAGTTTGATTTATTTGTACATTTAGATTCTCATAGCGGGGTATCTGCATATGGTGCCAGTGCTTGTCTTTACAACACACCATGGTCATTGGACACCGCTTTTTTGATGCATATAACCACAGGTACCTTCCTTATTTATAAATATATACTTTATTGATGTTTAAAACATCTCCTTATGGAAACATTCATGGATGTATATATAAAATCTCTGCTTACAGATTATACCACTGTTAGTGCACACTAACTTAACATAAGTACCTGTTGTCAGGCGCTCCCTAGGCTCCCAGGTCATATGATCATTCTTGGTGACTTCAACATCCCTATTAATAATAACTTTCCTGCAACTTCCAAACTTCTCAGTCTAACCTCCTCCTTTGATCTGAAGCAATGGAGACACAATGGAGACACAATGGAGACACAATGGAGGCACAATGGAGGCACAATGGAGGCACAATGGAGGCACAATGGAGGCACAATGGAGGCACAATGGAGGCACAATGGAGACACAATGGAGACACAATGGAGACACAATGGATGCACAATGGAGACACAATGGAGACACAATGGAGACACAATGGATACACGCTCCTACTCACTCCGAAGGCAATACCCTTGACCTTGTCTTTTCCCACCTATGCACTCCATGCAACCTCTCCAACTATCCTTACCCCCTCTCTGATCACCACCTTATTAATTTCACGCTCTCCCTCTCCTCCTCCCCCAAACGCCTAACGATTACACGTAGAAACCTTCACAATATCAACCCTTCTCTTCTATGCTCTGCAACTGACCACCTCTATGACAAAATCGCACCCCTGTCCTGCACCCACCTACCCACTTCTGTCTACAACACTTCACTTCTAGCGTCGCTGGACAGACTGGCCCCCCTCACTACACGCAAAATAAGGCCCCGCCCCCTTCAACCCTGGCAAACAGATGATACTAGAAGTCTGAAAAAGCACAGCCGTGCTCTTGAGCGCCAATGGCGTAAGACTAAGTCCCAGAAAGAATTCGGCCAGTATAAATCTGCCCTCCAAATATACAATTCCAGCCTCCTCACTGCCAAGCAGACCTATTTCATCACCCTCATTAAAAACGTATCATCCTGTCCCCGTCAACTCTTCTCTACCTTCAACTCGCTCCTTCGTCTCCCACTGCCTCCACCCACCAACTCACTCACCGCCCAGGAGATCGCCAATCACTTCAAACAGAAGATTGCTAGAATTTGCGAGGAAATCTCTACGGTTCAGATACCCTCTATGCCATACACCTCATGCCCACAGGTACAATCATTACTTCCCTCTTTCAACCACCACTATAGACGAGGTTTCTAAATTACTTGCTAATGTCCATCTTACCACCAGCGCTCTGGATCCTGTTCCCTCGCAAACGCTACGTTCACCCTCTGGCTCTATTCTACGCTCCATAACCCACATCTTCAATCTCTCCCTCTCTTCTGGCATCTTCCCTAACTCTTTGAAACATGCACTAGTCAGCCCCATACTTAAAAAGCCCTCACTGGACCCATCCAATCTTCACAACCTGCGCCCCATCTCCTTGCTCCCCTTTTTATCCAAACTCCTTGAACGTCTAGTCTACAACCGACTGAGCGTCCACCTTGCCGATAATGACCTTCTTGATCCCCTTCAGTCTGGATTTCGTCCTCGACATTCCACAGAAACTGCTCTCCTAAAACTAACAAACGATATACTAACGGCCAAAACCAAGGGACACTATTCTGTACTCCTACTCCTGGACCTCTCCGCTGCCTTCCATACGGTTGACCACCCCCTCCTCCTCAAAAAACTCCATGCCTTTGGTCTCCGCGACTGTGCTCTTCGCTGGTTCTCTACCTACTTATCCAACCGCACCTTTAGCGTTACTTACAACTCTACTTCCTCCTCTCCCCTTCCATTCTCTGTTGGGGTCCCCCAAGGTTCTGTTCTTGGACCTCTCCTATTCTCAATCTACACCTCCTCCCTGGGTCAGCTGATAGCCTCCCACGGCTTCCAATACCATCTCTACGCTGACGACACCCAGATCTATTTCTCTGCCCCCCTACTCACTCCTTCATTCTCCTCACGTATCTCTAATTTACTATCAGATATATCAGTTTGGATGTCACACCACTTCCTCAAACTTAATCTATCCAAAACTGAACTGGTCATTTTTCCTCCCCCTCGTGCCTCCTCCCCCGATCTCTCCGTTAAAATTGAGGGCACAACTATCAGCCCATCCCCCACATGCCAAGGTCCTAGGAGTTGTTCTAGACTCTGAAATCTCCTTTAATCCTCACATCCAATCACTGTCCAAATCTTGCCGCATCAACCTCCGCAACATCTCCAAAATACGCCCCTTTTTAACCAAAGATACAACAAAGCTCCTTATCCACTCCCTGGTCATTTCTCGCCTCGATTACTGCAACTCCCTCCTCATTGGCTTACCTCAGAAAACTTTAACCCCCCTTCAGTCCATCATGAATGCTGCTGCCTGACTCATCCACCTTACCAACCGCTCTGTGTCTCCTTCTCCTCTCTGTCAATCCCTCCACTGGCTTCCGCTCACCCAACAAATTAAATTCAAAATACTAACGACCACCTACAAAGCCATCCACAACACTGCCCCCAGCTACATCACTGACCTAGTCTCTAAATACCAACCTAATCGTTCTCTTCGTTCTTCTCAAGACCTCCTGCTCTCTAGCTCGCTCATCACCTCCTCCCATGCTCGTCTCCAGGACTTTTCCAGAGCCTCTCCAAGCCTATGGAACTCCTTACCCCAATCTGTCCATCAATCTCCTTCTCTATTAGCCTTTAGAGGATCCCTAAAAACCCCCCTCTTCAGAGAAGCCTATCCCACCCACACCTAACAACTATATTTCTATTCTGTCCACCTGATCATCCCCCACAGCTAATACCCTTTGTTCCACGTGACCCTCCCTTCTAGACTGTAAGCTCTAACGAGCCGGGCCCTCTGATCCCTCCTGTATTGAATTGTATTGTGACTGCACTGTCTTCCCTGATGTTGTAAAGCGCTGCGCAAACTGTTGGCGCTATATAAATCCTGTATAATAATAATAATAATATGATCTGCATCTTTCAGAAAAGTGAGCATAATTATTATTTTTATTTTTTGATGCTAGATGCTATAAATTGACTGTGGGTCAATGTTGAGCACACAGCTTATATATATATATTGTGACAGCAGGAAGGTAAAGTCACCTGGTTGCATCCAGGGGGGTAGATATATTTCGCCCAGATTCAGGCTTTACGCCGACTTATACAACTATGTGGAGAGTTGTATAAGCCCAGCTGAGGCTAGTAGGCTCATGGATGACTCATACCTCTAGGGAGAGTGCTGGGCGTCGTGCAGACAGGGAGTTGATGAGACCAGCTGAAGCTTGTCAGCTCATTTAGGCCTCTATAAGAACTCCCAGCTTCATTAGATGTTAGCTCATGCCTGGACCCAGACCTGTGTGGACTGTCTAGGGAGAGTGAACCCCTGTGCGGTGAGACAAAGCCTGTGTGGCTATTTGCTTGGACATTTAAAACCAGGGACTTAGGGACTAGGACAGCACTAGGCTGATCCCAGTTGTTAGTTAGGAAACCTGTATGTTTAGTCAGAGGTCAAGTTGACCAGGATTTATTTTGTTTATGTTTCTTTTGCTTTGCTGTGTTTTGTCACTGTAAATAGAAAATAAACCGCACCTTTTTGATTTTGAAAACCACAACCTCCGTTTGCTGGGCCTGTTTTGTGTGGGGAGCCCATCTCGGGGGTCACACACACCCGCTGCCGAGCTAACCCCCTCACAGTTGGTGGAGAATGCGGGCAGTTTTTTTTTAAGCCAGCATGGAGGAGATACTGAAGCAGCTGGCTCTAGCAAATGCCAATCAACAGCAGACAAATGCAGGTTTGCAAAAGAGCCTTGCAGCTCAACAACAGAACTTCGCAGCCCAGCAGCAAGCTCATCAACAGAGCCTTGCAGCCCAGCAGCAGACAAACGCAACTTTGCAACAGAGTCTGGAGGCTCAGCAACAAGCCCAGCAGCAATCTGAGGCCCGCTTCATAGACCTGTTGCAGAAGCAAGAGCAGAGACTACAACAACAGATGGAAGCAGCAATGCAGCAACGTCCGCAGACCAGTGAGGAAAGCCGTCCCACTAATACCGCGTCCTTTGGGGTGAGTCGTTTATTGACAAAAATGACTGGAGAGGATGATCCAGAGGTATTTTTGACCACATTTGAAAGGACCGCTGAAAGAGAAAAGTGGCCTGAGGAGCAGTGGGCTGGACTGGTGGCTCCTCTGTTAACTGGTGAATCGCAGAAAGCTTACTATGACCTAGAGCCTAACCAAGCAAAAGACTATGTGATGCTAAAAGCTGAAATATTGGCAAGGCTGGGTGTCACCCAGGCTGTCCGGGCTCAGCGTGTGCATAACTGGACTTTCCAGCTTGGAAAACCCCCCAGGTCTCAAATGTATGATCTCATTCACCTGAGCAGAAAGTGGCTACAGCCAGAGACTTTGTCTGCACCAAAGATTGTGGAACATGTTGTAATGGATCGGTTTTTGAGAGCTCTTCCTACTGCCATCCAAAAGTGGGTAAGCCATGGAGACCCAGAGACGGCCGATGGTCTTGTGGATCGTGTGGAGAAATACTTGGCTACAGAGAACCTGACGGCCTCTTCCAGAGACACTCGGACTTTCCACCCTAAGACCAGACCATCCCCAGGGGCGGATAAGAGGATTCCAAGGGGTGAGGGTGGAGAGAGTGAGAGGGTGGGAGCTCTACCCCAAGTTTGGCGAGAACAGCCTGGGAAATCAGCGGCTCAAGAGGCCGCAAGAAGGATCGTTTGCTACCGCTGCCGGCAAGCGGGACATATTGCAGCCAATTGCCCGGTTGTGGAGGAACCCATGCAGTGTGACTTTCTGACGGGCAGACGTCAGTCGCTGTGTGCGACAGTCGCATGCACTGCCATTCGAGGAACTGAGAAACATTTATGCAAAATGTGTGTTAATGGTAGAAATGTTGTGGTATTGCTGGATTCAGGTAGCCTTGTGACCCTGATAAAGGCTGAGTTAGTTAAAACAGAGGTCTCTGGGAATAGCAAGGTAGCTGTTATTTGTGTGCATGGGGACACCCGAGAGTATCCAGTGACTACAGTGTGTTTCGAGACCCCCAAAGGTACCCTCTCTCATCCAGTGGGCCTAGTATCTCAGTTACCGCATGACGCCATTGTGGGAAGGGATTTTCCGAAGTTCTGGGAACTGTGGGATGATCCTGAGCCCCCCACTGGTGCCCCTATGTACCAGGAATGTGATAGCCAGAACTCCCCTGAGAGTGGCGAGGACTCTCCGGAATTTCCCTTATCAGTATTGGCAGGGGAGACTCAAGAAACTGGAGAGGAGCCCACCTCCTCAGACGAAAACCTACCGTCTGTGGAGTTTTCTGATCTTGAGGTTCACAGGGAAAACTTTGCCACAGAACAGTTGAAAGACCCCGCCCTAATAAAGGCACGGGAAAACGTAGTGGAAATAGATGGCGAGTTAGTGAACCCAGATAATACCTGCACTTACCCATACTTCAGCGTAGAGAAGGACCTACTGTATCGGGTGGCAAAAAGGGCAGAAGAAACCGTTGAGCAGCTTGTGGTGCCCAAACCTTACAGGAAGTTGGTGTTGGAGTTGGCCCATGGGCACATTCTTGGAGGTCATCTGGGGACAGAGAAAACCCGAGAGAGGGTATTACAGAGATTCTATTGGCCGGGGGTGATGAAGGACATAGAAAATTATTGTTCCTCCTGCCCTGTGTGTCAGAGGTCGGCCCCGATGCCACATTTCCGTAGCCCGCTGGTCCCTCTACCCATCATTGAGGTCCCGTTTGAGAGGATCGCCATGGATTTGGTAGGTCCTATAATCAAGTCCGCTAGGGGGCACCAGTACATATTAGTTATAATGGACTATGCCACCCGTTATCCAGAAGCGATCCCTCTCCGAAATACCTCGGCCAAAACCATAGCCAAAGAGCTATCTCTTGTGTTTAGCCGGGTGGGTATTTGTAAAGAACTGCTTACGGACCAAGGTACACCCTTTATGTCCCGGGTTATGAAGGAGCTGTGTAAATTGTTCAAAGTGACGCAATTACGTACATCTGTGTATCACCCCCAAACCGATGGGCTGGTTGAAAGGTTCAACAAAACCCTAAAACAAATGTTGAAGAAAGTGGTGGATAGAGATGGAAAGGATTGGGACTGTCTACTTCCTTATCTGATGTTTGCTATTAGGGAGGTGCCCCAATCCTCTACGGGATTCTCCCCCTTTGAGTTACTGTATGGGAGACACCCAAGAGGGCTGTTGGATATTGCCAAGGAAACTTGGGAAAGTGAGAGTTCTCCCCACAGGAGTGTGATTGAGCATGTCGCCCTGATGCAAGACCGAATTGCACAGGTAATGCCCATCGTGAAGGAACATTTGGCCCAAGCGCAGTTGGCACAGCAGAGAGTGTACAACCGTGGAGCAAAGACCCGTACCTTTTCCCCGGGGGATAGGATATTGGTACTTGTCCCTACGGTTGAAAGTAAATTCCTTACCAAATGGCAAGGCCCCTACGAGATAATGGAAAAAGTGAGCGAAGTGAATTACAAGGTCAGACAACCAGGAAGGCGAAAGCCCGAACAGATCTATCACGTTAATCTGTTGAAAGCCTGGAGGGATAGAGAGTCCCTAGTCGCAGACACTTGGTCACCAGCTCAAACTGGTTGCGTGATTCCTGAGGTTGGAATAGCAGCCACCTTGTCACAACCCCAACAACAGGAGGTTAAGGAGTTTGTGCTTCGCAACAAGGAGGTATTCTCTGAGCTGCCGGGACAAACATCTGGGGTAGAGCATGACATCATTACCCCGCCCGGTGAAAGGGTGAAGTTAAAACCCTATCGGATCCCAGAGGCCCGACGGGAGGCAATACGGGAGGAAGTACAGAAAATGCTGAACTTAGGGGTGATAGAGGAGTCCCAAAGTGATTGGTCTAGTCCCATTGTGTTGGTGCCTAAACCGGATGGGAGCTGGCGATTTTGTAACGATTTTCGTCAGTTGAACAAAGTTACAAAATTTGACACCTACCCCATGCCACGTATAGATGAGTTGATCGACCGGCTGGGAACAGCCCGATACATGACGACTCTTGACCTCACAAAAGGGTATTGGCAAATCCCCCTGGCCAAGTCGGCCAAAGAGAAAACCGCATTTGTAACCCCAGACGGGGCGTTCCAATACAAAAGAATGCCGTTCGGGTTACAGAATGCGCCGGCCACATTCCAGCGGAAAATGGACCAGATGCTGAGGCCCCATCGGAAGTATGCTGCGGCTTACCTGGATGACGTAATTGTCCATAGCACAGATTGGGCCTCACATCTGCCAAAAGTGCAAGCAGTCCTGGACTCTGTTCGGGAAGCGGGGTTTACGGCTAACCCCAAGAAGTGTACCATTGGGCAGGAGGAGGCCAAATATCTTGGGTACACCATTGGGAGGGGAGTAATAAAACCCCAACTCAACAAAGTCGAGGCCATCCAGAGTTGGCCACGTCCCAACAGCAAGAAGCAGGTACGAGCCTTTCTGGGAATCGCTGGGTATTATCGGCGATTCATTCCCCACTTTGCTTCTAAGGCTGTGCCCCTAACCAACCTGACGAAGGGGAAAGGGTCGGTCATGATTAAATGGACCCCCGAGGCTGAGGCAGCATTCCAATTCTTGAAACAAGCCTTATGTAGCCAGCCAGTGTTGTACTCACCCGACTTCTCTAAAGACTTTGTCGTACAAAGTGATGCGTCAGATGTGGGGTTAGGAGCAGTATTGTCCCAGGTCTGGAACGGGGAAGAGCACCCAGTCATTTACCTCAGCAGGAAGTTGAAGTCCCATGAGGTAAATTACGCCACCGTTGAAAAGGAGTGTTTAGCGGTGAAGTGGGCTCTAGATTCCCTTCGGTACTACCTGCTAGGTAGGCACTTTGACATGGTTACGGATCACGCTCCGTTAAAGTGGATGGCTCAAAACAAGGAAACAAATAGAAGAGTGAATAGGTGGTTCCTGGCCCTCCAGGAATTCAACTTCACAGTAAAGCATCGCCCTGGCGTTCAAATGGGGAATGTGGATGCTTTGTCTCGAGTACATGAATGCCTGATTGCTGGTGTTCCAACCCTGAGGTTAAAACAAGAGGGGGGGGTATGTGACAGCAGGAAGGTAAAGTCACCTGGTTGCATCCAGGGGGGTAGATATATTTCGCCCAGATTCAGGCTTTACGCCGACTTATACAACTAGGTGGAGAGTTGTATAAGGCTAGTGGGCTCATGGATGACTCATACCTCTAGGGAGAGTGTGGGGCGTCGTGCAGACAGGGAGTTGATGAGACCAGCTGAAGCTTGTCAGCTCATTTAGGCCTCTATAAGAACTCCCAGCTTCATTAGATGTTAGCTCATGCCTGGACCCAGACCTGTGTGGACTGTCTAGGGAGAGTGAACCCCTGTGCGGTGAGACAAAGCCTGTGTGGCTATTTGCTTGGACATTTAAAACCAGGGACTTAGGGACTAGGACAGCACTAGGCTGATCCCAGTTGTTAGTTAGGAAACCTGTATGTTTAGTCAGAGGTCAAGTTGACCAGGATTTATTTTGTTTATGTTTCTTTTGCTTTGCTGTGTTTTGTCACTGTAAATAGAAAATAAACCGCACCTTTTTGATTTTGAAAACCACAACCTCCGTTTGCTGGGCCTGTTTTGTGTGGGGAGCCCATCTCGGGGGTCACACACACCCGCTGCCGAGCTAACCCCCTCACAATATATATATATATATATATATATATATATATATATATATATATATATATATACCTTCCTCTTTAATAACCCTTTTACACATAAATATAAATCCTTACAATCTTACTGACATTCTGCCTTACTCCCTACCCAGGACACCTGCATTGTCTCTCACACATTTGCATGTGCACAGCTGCATATGGGCAAAGACGTGCCAGCCCCACTACCTGGTGCCCCCTGATCAATGTCAGGTGTCACCACTTTATCTGCATGAGGATCCACGGGAACCCTGAGGTGTTATATGCACGTCTCTACTGTGAATCAATTTATTTCCTATATTTGTTCATAATGAATACTAACTATGACAATGTAACTATATTGTTTTTCTAGATCTTCTCTAAACATATATGTTCATTTTTAGATAAATTAAAGTCACGTGCGTCCCTGAAGAAGCATAATTTTTGCGAAACATGTAGGACGATCAATCTGTGACGCACAAGGAATGAATACACTGCGCTGTATTTTCTTTCCTGTTTGTTTTTATACCATGTAAATCATGTATTACATTTAGATTTTTTTATAAGTATCTATCTGTTTCCTATTTTTCCATCTTTTTACTGTGCTAATATCCTCAATGAGCACCTCTAAATTAGCACAGTACCTTGTTTCCTCATTCATCTGGGTACTGCACTGTAGGGGGAAGCAGAGAGCACAACACATTCCCCTGCACAGTTTACTTTTGCTTTTGAAGCTGATGATTCTCACAGTGCCAATGTATAGTTCGGCAGGGGGTTGGGCTCATCTGACAGCCCTTCTCTCCCCTGATCCCGCGGCACACTAGTTGAGAAAGGCTGGTTTAGATAACCAGGCCGGCGGGCCGTTCAAAACTGGCCCTCGGGCCGGACTTTGGACATGCCTGATCTACAGGAACATCAAAATCCAAACAGCAAGTGCAGTGTCCCAAGCTGGATACACACTATACAATTTTCTTTAGATTTTTTTTTTTCCTTTCGATTTTCCAAAACCATATACTGTATATACTCGAGTATAAGCTGACCCGAATATAAGCCGAGGCACCTAATTTTACCACAAAAATCTGGTAAAACGTATTAACGCGAGTATAAGCCTAGGGTGGGAAATGCAGCAGCTACTGTGAGTGGAAAAGAGGCTCGACAAAGCCCATCTGCAGCCTCACTGTGCCCATCTGCAGCCTCACTGTGCCCATCTGCAGCCTCACTGTGCCCATTGTATGCATCGCTGGTCCCATCTGCATACCTGATCTCCCGCTTGTTTCACGCAGTCAGTCGGCTGCCGTCCAGTGTAACAAAGCCCCGCCTCCTCCTTGTCCTCGTTTGTGATAGGCAGAAACACTCAGTTTCCCAGCAGTGAGTCAGTGTTCCGCCTATCACGGACGAGGAGGAGGCGGGGCTTTGTTACACTGGACAGCCGCCGACTAGACTGACATCACAGCGCCGGGAGATCAGGCGCATGAGGCTGCAGATGGACACAGACTTGAGTATAAGCCGGAAAACTCGGCTTATACTCGAGTATATACGGCAATAAAAGTAGGAGGTCACACCTAAACACTTTCAGTTTGTATGCAATCCGGCCAGGCCGTGCACTACACAGTAGAAGGAAAATCTAAAGGAAAATCGAACAAGGAAAGTTGTGTGTGTCCAGCTTAAATCCGGGGAGCAAAAGTTCCTTGTAAACGACAGTATCTGACAAAAGTAAGTACACCCCTCAGTCACATTCATGTGACAACACTGAAGAAATGACACTTGGCTACAATGTAAAGTAGTGAGTGTACACAGGGGGGAGGAGTGTACACAGGGGGGAGGAGTGTACACAGGGGGGAGGAGTGTACACAGGGGGAGGAGTGTACACAGGGGGGAGGAGTGTATACAGGGGGAGGAGTGTACAGCTTGTATAACGGTGTAAATTTCATCCAGTTCGACAAACAGAGAAAAAAGAAAAAATACACACACATGCAGAAATTGAAAACCTCCATATATACCATCCTATACCCACAATTATTCCAAAGGAAGGCAAAAAACAAACAAACAATAAAGCATGATCCCATTTTTCTCAAGTGGTGGGGGGGGGGATTCCTTCCGGATCCCCCAACAGGCAATTGGATATTCCCTGGATCAAAATGACCTACAGATTGCATTTGGCATTTATTGTGGCTTAAATGTAGATTGATCCATGTTTTCAGGCCGAAATCCAGGTACTCCCAAAGGGTTCACTTACTATAGCCTAGGCCAGACTCAGGTAGACTTGAGGGTATGAGTAGGGCCGCCATCAGGGGGGTACAGGCATTACACCTGTAAGGGGGCCCGATGGTCCCCAGGGGCCCGGCCGGCCCCCCTCCCTTTTTATTTTTGCATCTTTTTATCTTTTGCATTACACCTGTAAGGCCCCCCCACCCCCCTTATCTCGCATCAAGAGAGATAAAAGAGATTACACTTGTATTTTTCAGTTTTTTCGTCAGCCCCCCCCCCCGGTTCTCTGGGGGGCCCTGCCTAAAGCTGTGTAAGGGGCCCCAAAATTTGTGATGGCTGCCCCCTGGGTATGAGCCAAAAGAATTCTGGTGGGCTGCATGTCCAGTAAAATCACCTTTTATATCAGCAAGTCCATAAAACCAATATCCAGAAACACAAACAGAGGGGAAACGGCACAACTATTTACGTCTTTTGCCGCGTACACGCGATCGTTTTTAATGTCATTTTAAAAAACAAAGTTTTTCTCGATGTGATTTTTCTTGTTTCCTCTCAAGCCTGTCTTGCATCCACACGTTCATGAAAAAAAACGCTTGAGTAAAGCGCGGTGACGTACAACACTTACGACGGCACTATAAAGGGGAAGTTCCTTTCGAATGGCGCCACCCTTTATGTTAGTAAAGTTTGTTGAGCGACGATTCGCGCTTTTCAGCCTCGTGCTTTTCAGTCCGTTACAGCGTGACGAATGTGCTATCTCCATTACGAACGACAGTTTTACCAGAACGAGCGCTCCTGTCTCATCACTTGATTCTGAGCATGCACGTTTTTTTCCCCCCTCGTAAAAGCATACACACTACCGTTTTTCACGTCGTTAAAAAAACGACGTGAAAAAATAGAGCAGGTTCTCATATTTTTTTAGGCCATTTTTCACGTCGTTAAAAATGCTCTGGAGCCCACACACCATCGTTTTTAATGCCCAATTTAAGAAATGGCATTTTTTAACGTCGTGAAAACCGATCGTGTGTACGCGGCATTTGGATATGTTTTCATGGACTTTCTGAAATAAAGGTGATTTTACTGGCCGAGCAGAATCCTTTTTGCTCATTGGAGTCGGTGATGGACGGGGCCAGCAATCTGGTCTGTGTGTTGGTGGAGGTGGAAACGGGAGGCTGACCTAGAGAAACGGGAGGCTGACCTAGAGAAACGGGAGGCTGACCCAGAGAAACGGGAGGCTGACCCAGAGAAACGGGAGGCTGACCCAGAGAAACGGGAGGCTGACCCAGAGAAACGGGAGGCTGACCCAGAGAAACGGGAGGCTGACCCAGAGAAACGGGAGGCTGACCTAGATAAATGACCTAGAGAAACGGGAGGCTGACCCAGAGAAACGGGAGGCTGACCCAGAGAAACGGGAGGCTGACCCAGAGAAACGGGAGGCTGACCCAGAGAAACGGGAGGCTGACCCAGAGAAACGGGAGGCTGACCTAGAGAAACGGGAGGCTGACCCAGAGAAACGGGAGGCTGACCCAGAGAAACGGGAGGCTGACCTAGAGAAACGGGAGGCTGACCCAGAGAAACGGGAGGCTGACCCAGAGAAACGGGAGGCTGACCCAGAGAAACGGGAGGCTGACCCAGAGAAACGGGAGGCTGACCTAGATAAATGACCTAGAGAAACGGGAGGCTGACCCAGAGAAACGGGAGGCTGACCCAGAGAAACGGGAGGCTGACCCAGAGAAACGGGAGGCTGACCCAGAGAAACGGGAGGCTGACCCAGAGAAACGGGAGGCTGACCCAGAGAAACGGGAGGCTGACCCAGAGAAACGGGAGGCTGACCTAGATAAATGACCTAGAGAAACGGGAGGCTGACCTAGAGAAACGGAAGGCTGACCTAGAGAAACGGGAGGCTGACCCAGAGAAACGGGAGGCTGACCCAGAGAAACGGGAGGCTGACCCAGAGAAACGGGAGGCTGACCCAGAGAAACGGGAGGCTGACCCAGAGAAACGGGAGGCTGACCTAGAGAAACGGGAGGCTGACCCAGAGAAACGGGAGGCTGACCCAGAGAAACGGGAGGCTGACCTAGAGAAACGGGAGGCTGACCCAGAGAAACGGGAGGCTGACCCAGAGAAACGGGAGGCTGACCCAGAGAAACGGGAGGCTGACCCAGAGAAACGGGAGGCTGACCTAGATAAATGACCTAGAGAAACGGGAGGCTGACCCAGAGAAACGGGAGGCTGACCCAGAGAAACGGGAGGCTGACCCAGAGAAACGGGAGGCTGACCCAGAGAAACGGGAGGCTGACCCAGAGAAACGGGAGGCTGACCCAGAGAAACGGGAGGCTGACCTAGATAAATGACCTAGAGAAACGGGAGGCTGACCTAGAGAAACAGGAGGCTGACCTAGAGAAACGGCAGGCTGACCTAGAGAAACGGAAGGCTGACCTAGAGAAACGGCAGGCTGACCTAGAGAAACAGCAGGCTGACCTAGAGAAACGTCAGGCTGACGTAGAGAAACGGCAGGCTGACGTAGAGAAACGGCAGGCTGACGTAGAGAAACGGCAGGCTGACGTAGAGAAACGGGAGTCTGACGTAGAGAAACGGGAGTCTGACGTAGAGAAACGGGAGTCTGACGTAGAGAAACGGGAGTCTGACGTAGAGAAACGGGAGTCTGACCTAGAGTAGTATTCTCACACATCTAGTCTTGAGGGTATGTTGAGATTTTGAAGTCTGTTCCATAAGATCTCATGAATCCAATGAAGAAAAGGTTTCAGGATGAAGAAGATCTTCTTGTCTGTAGTGCCAGAATCTGGCATTCCGGCGTATTTGGGTGGAAAGAACGGGGGACGGGGGAACGGGGGACGGGGGAACGGGGAACGGGGGACGGGGGACGGGGAACGGGGGACTACGGCTACAGAAGGCAACAAGAACTTTTTTTGCCGAGGGCCTTTAAGCACAAGAAGATCTCCTCTTATGGCTCCTGTGCCGATCATTCAGCCTGGCTGGAGATGAACATTTTAATATCCTTCATACGCCGATCTGTTTATCTCTTTGACTCGTTACACAAATAATATCTAATCCTTCCCTGATCCCATCACCCTCCTCCGAGCTCCGTCATCTCAGCCTCCGTTTCATGTCTGCCGACTCACTGCCTCAAATAACCTGCCACATCCACTTCCTACCGTCACCGATCGGCAGAAATTCTTTAATAAAACTTTCATTGAGCCCCCAACTTCCTTATAATTTGACATCCTGGCAGCACATCGATTAGAAAACATCCAATTGTTTTCCCTCTTGCTCGTTGTCTTAAGCTCCAGATTAAACCGCCGTCTAAATTCTCTCTCTAGTTTTTTTCCGCATTGCCCTAAACCATAAATGAATCATTTTATAAATAAGAGTGCCTTGTATTCTGGCGGTAACACTGCTTTGGAATAAGGAATGTCTTCTACAATCCCATATTGTTCCATGCAAAGCAGGGTTTACGTGATGAAGCCTGCTGACCATATTCTCATAAGTCCACCTTTATTGTCATTCTACTACAGGTAAAGACATACAATAGAACGAAATGTCGTATCTCACAGGGCCACGGTGCTACATACAAACTAAGCCTAGCTCTGAGGAAGGGGGTGCGCCCCCGAAACGCGTTAGCTGTACCCCGTGTTCTGTGCATGTTCATGCACTGTGTTTATGGCTTTTTGTCAATTGCATTTTGTGACGTACCGTATATACTCGAGTATAAGCCGAGTTTTTCAGCACATTTTTTTTGTGTGCTGAAAATGCCCCCCTCGGCTTATACTCGAGTCACCTTTTTGCGCCTGATCTCCCGGACTTTGGGGACCCGGTACCGGCCGTCCCTAGGTCCCCTGGACCCCAAACCGATTTTTCAAAGCCGGGCACCCCTTCCATAGACTTCTATGTTAAATGGTAATTTCTCCGGTGAATTTGGGGACCCGGTACCGACCGGTCGTAAGTCCCCTGGACCCGAAACCTTGCACACATGTAGCCCCATGTCTCCTCTATAAGTGTGCAGACTCCCATGTTAAACGTCAGTCTAGTCATGGACACAGTAGGGTGTCCATCTGCATGCCTCAGGCTTATACTCAAGTCAATACGTTTTCCCAGTTTTTTGTGGTACAATGAGGTGCCTCGGCTTATATTCAGGTCGGCTTATACTCGAGTAAATACGCTCACTTTTATTCAAAAATGTCTTCTTATTAAATTATCTCTGGTAATGCACTAGGTGTGTGCGCCTTCCATTTCTGTTTTTCTTGTACTACATACAAACTAAACCTAATTATAATTAAATATAAAAAAAAAATTAAAAACACAGTAAAGAATAAAAAAAAAAAAAATAGAAATATTAGTAACCCTTATGCCGCGTACACACGGTCGGAATTTCCGAGGAAAAAAGTCAGACGGAATTTGACGTGTGTATGCCCCATCTTACTTTTTCTGTCGGAAATTCCAACGGACTCCTAAAGAGAACATGTTCAGAAATTCTGTTCATCCGTACGGAACTCCGACGGAGAAAAAAAACACGCATGCTCAGAATCAAGTCGACGCATGCTCGGAAGCATTAAATTTCATTTTTCTCGGCTCGTCGTAGTATTGTACATCACCGCGTTCTTGACGGTCGGAATTTGGTGTGACAGTGTGTATGCAAGACAAGTTTGAACGGAATTCCGTCGGAAAAACCCGTTGGAGTTTATCCCGACGGAAAATCCGATCGTGTGTAGAAGGCATCAGAAAAACATGTTTTGGAAGGATTTTTGAAAGCCACCAAGTTTCACTCTTACCTGATCTTTAGGCGACAAGGAATTTGATAGTTCTGAAGACTTTTCTTGGAACTTTTTCTGTAGGTTTTGTTCTTTTGAGTTAGTAGTTCTTCTTAGTAGACTAGAGCAGGGGTCTCCAAACCTTTTACACAAAGGGCCAGTGGGAGTAGAAAATGCCTCGGGCTTGGTGGTCACTGAGTGGGTGTAAAAAAATTACATAGCGCCTGTGGTCAGTAGGAGGAGGAATAGTGCCCCATTGTTGGTGTCAGTGGGGGGAATAGTGTCCCATTGTTGGTGTCAGTGGGAGGAATAGTGTCCCATCATTGGTGTCAGTGGGGGGAATAGTGCCCCATCATTGGTGTCAGTGGGAGGAATAGTGCCCCATTGTTGGTGTCACTCGAAAGAATGGAACCCCATCATTGGAATTAGTGGGAGGAATGGGGCTCCATCTTTGATGTTAGTGCAAGAAATATTGTTCCAACATTTATATAAGTGGAAGGAAGTATGGCCCATTACTGGTGCCAGTGGAAGGAATAGGGCCCCACTGTGGTTCCAATGAGAGTCATTATCCACTTGCCGACCGGCTCGTGCCGATATACATCGGCAGAATGGCACGTACAGGCAGATTAACGTACCTGTACATTGCCCTTTAAGACGCGGCTTGCGGGCGCGAGCGGGCGCCTCAACCTCCGTGAGTTTGACCGCGGGTCCCACGGATTCAATGTCCGCCGAGAGTCCCGCGATCGTCTCACAGAGAGGAAGAACGGGGAAATACTGATGTAAACAAGCATTTCCCCAGTCTTCCTAGTGACAGGACACTGATCACAGCTCCCTGTCATCGGAAACGGTGATCAGTGACGTGTCACACACAGCCCATCCCCCCTACAGTTAGAATCACTCCCTAGGACACACTTAACCCCTTCAGTGCCCCCTACTGGTTAATCACTTCACTGTCAGTCACATTTACACAGTAATAAGTGCATTTTTATCGCACTGATCGCTGTATAAATGTAAATGGTCCCAAAATGGCGCCAAACGTGTCATGATGTAACCATAATGTTGCAGTCACGATAAAAATAGCTGATCGCCGCCATTACTAGTAAAAAAAGAAGTATTAATAAAAATGCCATAAAACTATCCCCTATTTTGTACACGCTATAACTTTTGCGCAAACCAATAAAAACATTTTTTTACCAAAAATATGTAGAAGAATACGTATCGGACTAAACTGAGGAAAAAAATAGTTTTTTATATATTTTTTCGGGATATTTATTATAGCAAAAAATAAAAAAAATAAACCATTGCATTTTTTTCAAAATTGTCGCTCTATTTTTGTTTATAGCGCAAAAAATAAAAACCGCAGAGATGATCAAATACCACCAAAAGAAAGCTCTATTTGTGGGGGAAAAAGGACGTCACTTTGTTTGGGTAGAACGTCGCACGACCGCTCAACTGTCAGTTAAAGCGTCGCAGTGCCGAATCGCAAAAAGTGCTCTGGTCTTTGGGCAGCCAAATGGCCTGGGGCTGAAGTGGTTAATGCCCTACAGTTGGTGTTGGTGGGAAGAATGGTGCCTCATAAAGAGAAGGGAATCAAAGGGCCGTATCTGGACATTTGGCCACAGTTTGGAGACCACTGGACTAGAGGGAATGTTCCTTCGCAGAGGTTATTTTAGTGATGGGGGGGAATGTTAAGGTCGGGATTTGGGCTTCAGTGATGCAACAAGCACAATATCTTGGGGTAAAAACCCTGCTGGGAATGGGCAAGCAAGTCCTACGTTAACCTGCGAGTGGTTGGAAACACTGAAAGTGGCATCTGACCCTTCACCCTTTTTATAGGGGGGTGTATGGTTGCAGGGCCCCCCGGGCTTTCTGTAAGGCTTGAGAGAGTTGAGGGACATCCAACATACACCATATTACCAAAAGTATTGGGACGCCTGCCTTTACATGAACTTTAATGGTATCCCAGTCTTAGTCCGGAGGGTTCAATATTGGGTTGGCCCCGCCCTTTGCAGCTATAACAGCTTCACCTCTTCTGGGAAGGCCGTTCACAAGGTTTAGGAGGGTGTCTATGGGAATGTTTGACCATTCTTCCAGAAGAGCATTTGTGAGGTCAGGCACTGATGTTGGACGAGAAGGAGAAGAGTTGAAGCTGTTATAGCTGCAAAGGGCGGGGCCAACTTAAAGTGGAGTTCCACCCTAAAAAAAAAAAAAAAAATACACGAAAATCCTGCAAAAAAAGATATAAAAAAAAAAAAAGATTACTTACCAGAACAGGCGGTTGCTATGCGGAAGTTCCTAATCTGCCTCTTCCTAGTCCTCGGCAGGTCTTCTTCCTCTGCCTACTCGCGCTGACTTCTGGGAACTGTGTGCATCTCAGAGAGCAGCCGGCCCATTCACAAAGCACCCCACAATTCGCGCATGCGCAGTAGGAAACGGGCAGTGAAGCCGCAAGGCTTCACTGCCTGTTTCCCTTAGTGAGGATGGCGGCGCCGGGACCTGCCAGGATCGAGGGGTCGGCCTCGAGGGACCGACATCGCGGGCGAGTAGGACAGGTAAGTGTCCTTATTAAAAGTCAGCAGCTACAGTGTTTGTAGCTGCTGACTTATAAAAAAAAAAATTGCAGGTGGAATCCCCCCTTTAAGATTTCAATAGCATGCAACAGACGTCAAAACGAACCCGCGTGAAGCCATTATAACAAAGTTCCAACCGCCGCAATTTGCATTTCCTTATTTGTAACCCTACGGACTAAGACTGGGTGCCATTAAAGCGGGATTCCACCTGACTTTTAATAAGGACACTTACCTGTCCTAGTTCATGTGCGTATAAAGGCAGGCGTCCCAATACTTTTGGTAATATAGTGTATTGCAGTGCCACGCCTTCAAGATGGGCACAGAGGTGAGAGGTGGTCATGAGTGATTTATGGGGGTGGAAGATCGCGCTTAATTTTATTTTTTGCTTTTTAATATAAATCTGATGACCTGAAATGACCGCCACCCACCAAGTGTACCCAACACCTCAACAGCACTTAATGAATACTAAAGTCTTCCGTGTGACCCGATGGGTAGAGCTGTGACTCTCTTGATGGTTTTAAAATGAAAATCACTATTTGGCCACGCCCCCATCCTACATAATGATGTCGACTTGTAAAAGACACTTCCATTATGACTGATTCCACTTCCGCGACTTAAAGGAAACACAATTTTCTCTCCAGGATGGAACATTCCACATGCTGTTCCATTCAATGGCAGCTTTATTGCAGCAATAAGCGAAATCCAATAGAAGACACAGGCGGCGTTATTTAGTTGTTTTCCACTTGTGGGAATCATTTTGTTCAATAATGCTGATTATTGCCTTTCCAGAAGTTTATTGGTAGCACTGTGTAGGATTTAGGGCATACAGAACAAGCCGTGCTTCTGGGTTAATGCAATTCTTATGCGGCAGCTGGATTAGGGTTGCCACCTGTCCAGGATTCACCCGGACAGTTCGGGTTTGGAATCATGCGTTCGAGTTTCCGACTGCCTGAAACCCGGACACATTATTTAGACTGGACTATGACTTCCCAGCAGGGTTGCTGGCTGCAGTTGTCTAAGCTGAGAGTGTCTGTTACTATCTTTCACACTGCCCAAAGCACTAACCATCCCCCCTCCCCCCTCCCCAACACACACAGACAGGAGAGGAGAGAGGGCTCAATCTGCTCCTCTTCCTCCACCCCTAACCCTCTGTGTCTGCCCACACCCAATCCAATCCCCAGCGCTGTGCCTCAGAAAAGGAGAGTTGGGGCTGGAAATTTGAAGTCCAGCAGCCTCAGATACACCTGGAGGAGAGGTGCTGACTGCCAAGGGGTGAGTGAGCTCACCATCCATCCCTGTCTGTGACTGAAGTCTCCCCCCTTCTCTCTCCTGCCTCTGAGTGAGTACACTAAGGAAAATCAGGGTTCTCAGAGCACCCCTTACATCAGAGTTCCCCTTTACACCAAAGGCCACAGTGTTCCCCCTTACATCAGAGCCCTTTCCGTACATCAGATTTCTCAGTGGTCCCCCTAAATCAGGGTTCCTAGAGCATCCCTTGTGTCAGAGTCCCCAGAGTTCTCCCTTGCATCAGAGTCTGCAGAGTCCCCCCTTACAGTGAAATGGAACTATGCGAGTTCAGATGTAAAGGGGAACTCTGTGGACTCTGATGTAAAGGGGAACTCTGTGGACTCTGATGTAAAGGGGAACTCTGTGGACTCTGATGTAAAGGGGAACTCTGTGGACTCTGATGTAAAGGGGAACTCTGTGGACTCTGATGTAAAGGGGAACTCTGTGGACTCTGATGTAAAGGGGAACTCTGTGGACTCTGATGTAAAGGGGAAATCTGTGGACTCTGATGTAAAGGGGGACTCTGTGGACTCTGATGTAAAGGGGAACTCTGTGGACTCTGATGTAAAGGGGAACTCTGTGGACTCTGATGTAAAGGGGAACTCTGGGGACTCTGATGTAAAGGGGAACTCTGTGGATTGAGATGTAAAAGGGGGACTTTGTGGACTCTGATGTAAAGGGGAACTCTGTGGACTCTGATGTAAAGGGGGACTCTGTGGACTCTGATGTAAAGGGGAACTCTGTGGACTCTGATGTAAAGGGGAACTCTGTGGACTCTGATGTAAAGGGGAACTCTGTGGACTCTGATGTAAAGGGGAACTCTGTGGACTCTGATGTAAAGGGGGACCCTGTGGACTCTGATGTAAAGGGGGACTTTGTGGACTCTGATGTAAAGGGGGACTTTGTGGACTCTGATGTAAAGGGGAACTCTGTGGACTCTGATGTAAAGGGGGACTTTGTGGACTCTGATGTAAAGGGGGACTCTGTGGACTCTGAAGTAAAGGGGGACCCTGTGGACTCTGATGTAAAGGGGGACCCTGTGGACTCTGATGTAAAGGGGAACTCTGTGGACTCTGATGTAAAGGGGAACTCTGTGGACTCTGATGTAAAGGGGAACTCTGTGGACTCTGATGTAAAGGGGAACTCTGTGGACTCTGATGTAAAGGGGAAATCTGTGGACTCTGATGTAAAGGGGGACTCTGTGGACTCTGATGTAAAGGGGGACTCTGTGGACTCTGATGTAAAGGGGAACTCTGTGGACTCTGATGTAAAGGGGAACTCTGGGGACTCTGATGTAAAGGGGAACTCTGTGGATTGAGATGTAAAAGGGGGACTTTGTGGACTCTGATGTAAAGGGGAACTCTGTGGACTCTGATGTGATGTAAAGGGGGACTCTGTGGACTCTGATGTAAAGGGGAACTCTGTGGACTCTGATGTAAAGGGGAACTCTGTGGACTCTGATGTAAAGGGGAACTCTGTGGACTCTGATGTAAAGGGGAACTCTGTGGACTCTGATGTAAAGGGGGACCCTGTGGACTCTGATGTAAAGGGGGACTTTGTGGACTCTGATGTAAAGGGGGACTTTGTGGACTCTGATGTAAAGGGGGACTTTGTGGACTCTGATGTAAAGGGGAACTCTGTGGACTCTGATGTAAAGGGGGACTTTGTGGACTCTGATGTAAAGGGGGACTTTGTGGACTCTGATGTAAAGGGGGACCCTGTGGACTCTGATGTAAAGGGGAAATCTGTGGACTCTGATGTAAAGGGGGACTCTGTGGACTCTGATGTAAAGGGGGACTCTGTGGACTCTGATGTAAAGGGGGACTCTGTGAACTCTGATGTAAAGGGGGACTCTGTGGACTCTGATGTAAAGGGGAACTCTGTGGACTCTGATGTAAAGGGGGACTTTGTGGACTCTGATGTAAAGGGGGACTCTGTGGACTCTGATGTAAAGGGGGACTCTGTGGACTCTGATGTAAAGGGGGACTCTGTGGACTCTGATGTAAAGGGGGACTTTGTGGACTCTGATGTAAAGGGGGACTCTGTGGACTCTGATGTAAAGGGGGACTCTGTGGACTCTGATGTAAAGGGGGACTCTGTGGACTCTGATGTAAAGGGGGACTCTGTGGACTCTGATGTAAAGGGGGACTCTGTGGACTCTGATGTAAAGGGGGACTCTGTGGACTCTGATGTAAAGGGGGACTCTGTGGACTCTGATGTAAAGGGGGACTCTGTGGACTCTGATGTAAAGGGGGACTTTGTGGACTCTGATGTAAAGGGGGACTCTGTGGACTCTGATGTAAAGGGGGACTCTGTGGACTCTGATGTAAAGGGGAACTCTGTGGACTCTGATGTAAAGGGGGACTCTGTGGACTCTGATGTAAAGGGGGACTCTGTGGACTCTGATGTAAAGGGGGACTCTGTGGACTCTGATGTAAAGGGGGACTCTGTGGACTCTGATGTAAAGGGGGACTTTGTGGACTCTGATGTAAAGGGGGACTCTGTGGACTCTGATGTAAAGGGGGACTCTGTGGACTCTGATGTAAAGGGGGACTTTGTGGACTCTGATGTAAAGGGGGACTCTGTGGACTCTGATGTAAAGGGGGACTCTGTGGACTCTGATGTAAAGGGGAACTCTGTGGACTCTGATGTAAAGGGGGACTCTGTGGACTCTGATGTAAAGGGGGACTCTGTGGACTCTGATGTAAAGGGGGACTCTGTGGACTCTGATGTAAAGGGGGACTCTGTGGACTCTGATGTAAAGGGGGACTCTTGTTATTAGCTTCATAGAATTAGAAATGTTATTTAATAGCAAAATACATGTATAGTTTATACTATAAAAAAATATTGCTGTGCGCCGTTTAAGTGTCTGAGTTTGACTTGAAGAAAAGGTGGCGACCCTAATCTGGGGGTTAGTGAAGGCCGTGTCCAGTAGGTGGCGCATCGCATGGGCATTTGGAGTACCAGAGCACCCGGGCATTTGGAGTACCAGAGCACCCGGGCATTTGGAGTACCAGAGCACCCGGGCATTTGGAGTACCAGAGCACCCGGGCATTTGGAGTACCAGAGCACCCGGGCATTTGGAGTACCAGAGCACCCGGGCCGGGTCCTGCAGGGTTCCTTCAGCCTTGGGCTAGTAGATCTGACCTGTGTGTGTTCCCTTCCCTGGGATAAATAAGTACTGGGGCATTAGAATACGCCGGGGATCAGGATGACCAGCAAAATAAGAGGCCCATCATTCCCCTTTCATGGTCACTTCTTTCCTGTATTCGTTCCCTTCCCTGGGAATTCTGCAAGCTTGTGGCGAATTTCAACATCCAAGCCAAGGTGAAGGAGCCGTAAGGGACTGCAAAAGGGAAAACACAGGACTTTCTGCGGTTTTCCGAACAAGTAACCATCTCCCTAATGATTGGTGGACCAAATGTAGTTCTGTATGTAAGCCAGACAACGTTCTACCTGCAAAGGAGCGCTCTTTTTTAATTTTCCCAGTGACATTTGTTGCAGAAAGGTTGGGGATGAGTAATACAGTAAAACCTTGGTTTGAGAGTAACTTGGTTTGAGAGCGATTTGCAAGACAAGCAACGTTTTTTAAATACATTTTGACTTGATATACAAGCGATGTCTTGATATAAGAGTAGCGTCATGTCACAACTGAGTATAAAAAAAAAGTGTCGCCTCTAAGTGTAGCAATATGGTTACATTTAATGAAGGTGCAACATATTGCTACACTTAGAGGCGCCTCTTTTCTCTTTGATACTCTGGAGCTCCTGCTGGATTTTGCTTCTAATCCCCTTGGGGAGGCCGCCATTTGTGGAGGACATTTTATGGTTACACAACCCATCACATTGTTATAATGTTTTTATTTGAACTATAAACTGAAGGACCTATGAATAAATGGTTGTGGAACAAATCATTTGAGTTTTCATTATTTCTTATGGGGAAACTCGCTTTGATATACAAGTGCTTTGGATTACAAGCATGTTTCTGGAACGAATTATGCTCGCAATCCAAGGATTTACTGTATTGCAAACAAAAAGTTTTACGAAGCTAACTTATTATATAGTACAATAGCCAGACTGCATACTTATCCATTTGTATTACAAAGTCATGCGTTGACGTGCGTTAATGTGCATACAAAAAAGCCATATAAAGTGACCTTATATACTTGTATGAATTGACCCTTCGTAATTATAATGTTTTGCCATCAACCAATAAGATATACAGTAGTACCTTGGATTACGAGTATAATTTGTTCCAGAAGAATGCTTGTAATCCAAAGCACTCCTATATCAAAGCGAGTATCCCCATAGGAATCAATGAAAACTCCGATAATTAGTTCCAGTGTAACTGCTAGTGTATGCAGTACCGCATGTGGCCAGAGATGGGGGGGGGCGCCAGAGACATTTGGAGACACCCGGGGATGCTCGGTAAAGCGTCACTGAGTGGTCTCTGAGCATCTCCGGCGCCCCCGCACCTCTGGCCACATGCGGTACTGCACACCCCCGAGGCTTGAATCCTGCTAGTCTTGCGAGACGACGCTCGCAAATCGAGTCAGAATTAAAAAAAAAAATTAAAATAGCTCGTATTGCAAAACGCTCTTAAACCACGTTACTCGCCTACACTAAAATAAAACCAAGAATGTAAAAAAAAAAAAATCTGGTGACCAGAAAAAATATCTAACAGCAAAGTTCCTTTTAAATGTGTTTCAGTATTGAGCTTTATAACCTCTTCATGAGTCCTTAATGTGCGTAAAAGGATAGAGAGTTTTTAAGGGGTTGGGCTTGGCCCCTTAGTTCAAGTGAAGGGAACTCTTAACCACTTGCCGACCGCCGCACGAACATTTACGTCGGCAGAATGGCACGGACAGGCAAATGGGCGTGTATACAGGTATACGTCCCTTTAAATTTGCCGCCGTGTGGGTGCGCACGCGCCCCTGCCGCGAGCTCCATGACCGTGCCTGCGGGACCCGCTAACTCGATGTCCGCCGGTGTCCCGCGATCGTGTCACGGAGCTGCAACAAGGCATTTCCCTGTTTTGCCTAGTGACAGCCAGGACAGTGATCTCCTGCTCCCTCTCATCGGGAGCAGCGATCAGTGTCATGTCACAGTAAGCCCCGCCCCCACACAGTTAGAATCACTCCCTAGGACACACTTAACCCCTTCTTCGCCCCCTACAGGTTAACCCCTTCCCTGCCATTTTTATAGCACTGATCGCTGTATAAATGTGAATGGTCCCAAAATAGCATCAAAAGTGTCCGATGTGTCCGCCTCAATATCGCAGTCCCGATAAAAATCGCAGATCGCCGCCATTACTAGTAAAAAAAATATAAATAAAAACGCCATAAAACTATCCCCTATTTTGTAGACGCTATAACTTTTGCGCAAACTAA
The DNA here is from genome assembly GCA_029206835.1 of Rana muscosa. Classification (NCBI taxonomy): domain Eukaryota; kingdom Metazoa; phylum Chordata; class Amphibia; order Anura; family Ranidae; genus Rana; species Rana muscosa. Next base: position 3,118,315 of record CM055128.1, read on the forward strand.
TCAATATACGCTTATTGCAATTTTTTTTTTTTTCTGTTTACCAAAAATATGTAGAAGAATACGTATCGGTCTAAACTGAGGAAAAAAATATTTTTTTATATATTTTTTGGGGATGTTTATTATAGGAAAAAAGTAAAAAAATATTGCATTTTTTTTTCAAAATTGTCGCTATATTTTTGTTTATGGCGCAAAAAATAAAAACCGCAGAGGTGATCAAATACCACCAAAAGAAAGCTCTATTTGTGGGGGAAAAAAGGACGTAAATTTTTTTTGGGAGCCACGTCGCACGACCGCGCAAATGTCAGTTAAAGCGAAGCAGTGCCGAATCGCAAAAAGTGGCCCGGTCATTTGGCAGCCAAATTCTCCGGGGCTGAAGTGGTTAAGGGGTCGGCATACCAAGACATTTTGGACAGTTTCATACTCCCAACTTTGTGGGAGGAGTTTGGGGACGGCCCCTTCCAGTTGCAACATGACTGCCCACCAGTGCACAAAGCAAGGTCCATAAAGACATGGAGGAGCGAGTTTGGGGTGGAGGAACTTGACTGGCCTGCAAAGGGCGGGGCCAACCTAATATTGAACTCTACGGGCTAAGACTGGGATTCCATTAAAGTTCATGTGTGTGTAAAGACAGGTGTCCCAATACTTTTGACAATATAGTGTAAAGTCTCTCAGGAATAGGAACTCATCATTGAATAAGTCCAAGTCATCCAACAGAATGCTGACCCCCCCCCCCCCCTATGACTTCACTGGTGTCCCTCTCAAGGACTGGGGCAGTTAACAAAAATGGCTTCCTCAGTGATGTCACCATAGGGTTGCCACCTGTCCGGCATTCACCCGGACAGTTCGGGTTTTGAATCATGACACATTTTTCAGACAGGAATGTGGCTCAGAACAGTTCTTGACAAAAGGGCGAGTGGGCACTATGTGCGCCTTATTACTATTTTCTTTGGAGTGCCCAAAGGTGTCCAAGGTCTGTTACAATCCTATAGTGTATACTAAAACAAACCAAAAAAAAAAATGACTGTGCACCGCTAAAGTGTTTGGGTTTGGCTTGATGAGAAGGTGGCGACCCTATGTCACCAGCCCCTAGCGAATTGACAGGCTGCATCATTCTGAGAAGTGGGTTGGTCTACCAAACGGCTGTCTCCGCGATATCACGGACTTCCAGGGTACCGATAGGCCATTTCTCCGTAGTTGTGAAGGCGGTTGAAGGTAGCGGCCGGTGCTTTGTGTAGATGACAGGTCCTCTTCTCTGTAATACTGGTGTGTGTGTGTGTGTCAGTTGTAAGACGGTAGATTATCTGTTCAGGGGCCCCCCCAGTGTCTGGTGTTGTTGTGCTCCATCCACCACTTTCCATGTGAGATTTGGGAACTTTCACGATGGTTGTCTGATTCAAGGTGAATCAGAACACCGTCTGTGAGACTTTATCTGTATTTTTATCTGCAGCGGGAGCCTCAGGATTTGCTCACTGGAGTCCCGACGTCATCCGAAGCTGCAGACCTGAGAAGCGCAAGATTCAAGAAGGGACGGGTAAGTTGGCACTGGCTGCCCATTAAAAAAAACAAAAAAAACAATGGCTGAATGAAAAAGCACAGAAATAGTCTGGAGAGCGGTGACTGCTGATTGTTAGGATGACATTTCATTATCACATTTTGTTATTTCTGCCAAACTGCGAGGAACCCAAAAAAGTTTTACTCTTCGGAGCTCCTCTGGGAAGTTAAGGCCCCAGCTCAATCACTAATACTGGGCAGCCAAGGTCTCCATGAAGTCTCATGAACAGTAATGCCATACCTATTCGTTTCCTTAAAGGGGACCTGTCATCAGATATATTTTTCATACCAAGTGTAGCATATGAAAGAAGAATTCCAGGTATGGATATATTTGACCAATGAAACCATGTATATACCATACTTGTGGGATCCCTCTAGAACAGCCACTCTGGACCAGGGTTCTATGGAACAATAGGGTTCCTCCAAAGGTTGCTAAAGGTCCCTTCAGCTGTGGCTGGCTGATAGGGATGAGCTTTATGTTCGGGTCCAACATGAGTTCGACTCAAACATTGGCTGTTCGCACGTACGCCGAATAGCGAACAATTCGAAAGCCGCGGAACACCCTTTAAAAGTCTATGGGAGAAATCTAAAGTGCTCATTATAAAGGCTAATATGCAAGTTATTGTCATAAAAAGTATTTGGGGACCCGGGTCCTGCCCCAGGGGACATGTATCAATGCAAAAATAGGTTTTAAAAACTGCAATTTTTTCGGGAGCAGTGATTTTAATAATGCTTAAAGTGAAACAATAAAAGTGAAATATTTCTTTAAATTTTGTACCTGGGGGGTGTCTATAGTATGCCTGTAAAGTGGCGCATGTTTCCCGTGCTTAGAACTGTCCCTGCACAAAATGTCATTTCTGAAGGAAAAAAGTCATTTAAAAGCACTCGCGGCTGTAATGAATTGTCGGGTCCCGGCAATACAGATAGATCATTGAAAAAAAACGGCATGGGTTCCCCCCCCCCCAAGTCCATTACCAGGCTCTTTGGGTCTGGTATGTATATTAAGGGGAACCCCGAACCAAAATAAAAAAAAAAAATGCGTGGGGGTCCCCCCAAATTCCATATCAGGCCCTTCAGGTCTGGTATGGATATTAAGGGAAACCCTGCACCAAAAAAAAAAATGGCGTACAAAATCTATACCTGACCCTTCAGGTCTGGTATTGATTTTAAGGGGAACCCGCGCTAAAATAAAAAAAAATGGCGTGGGGTTCCCCCCAAAAATCCATACCAGACCCTTATCCGAGCACGCAACCTTGCAGGCGGCAGGAAAAGAGGGGGGACGAGAGAGAGCCCCCCCTCCTGAACCGTACCAGGCCACATGCCCTCAACATGGGGAGGATGTCCCCATGTTAATGGGGACAAGGGCCTTATCCCCACAACCCTTGCCCGGTGGGGGCTTATCGGAATCTGGAAGCCCCCTTTAACGAAGGGGACCCCCAGATCCCGGCCCCCCCTATGTGAATTGGTAACGGGGTACATTGGACTACAATTTCACCCAAAAAAGTGTCAAAAATGGTAAAAAAAAAAACACACACAGCTTGGGACAAGTCCTTTAATAAATAAGAAAAAAAATTCCAGCAATGTATTACTGCTACAATCGTTGATACACGCCGCCACGATCGATTCCACTTCCATGGGAGGCGGCCCGCCGAATGATGCGAGACCCACTTGACAGCTCTTATATAGCCGAGGGCGGGGCCACCCGTGACGTACGCTGGTGACCCCGCCCCCCTCTGACGCAACAGGGTTTGCCGCGGGGTTACCCAGTCACATGTACGGGTGACCCCGCCCCCCTCTGACGCAACGGGGGTTTCCTGGCATGGATTTTTGGGGGGAACCCCACGCCATTTTTTTAAATTTTGGTGCGGGGTTCCCCTTAAAATCCATACCTGACCTGAAGGGTCTGGAATGGTTTTGAGGGGGGCCCCTACGCCATTTAAAAAAAATTGGCACAGGGTTCCCCTTAAAGGGGTTGTAAAGGTAAAAGTTTTTTCACCTTCATGCATCCTATGCAGTACCGCCCCCCCCCCGAGCCCGAGCCCCCGCTTTACGTACCTGAGCTCTCGAAAGTCCCACGCTCGTCCCCGTCATCCTCCTCGTTTCTGAGCCTAGCCGTTGATTGGCTACAATGGATGGATTGAAAGCAGCGCAGCCATAGGCTTGCGCTGCTGTCAATCACATCCAATGATGCGGCGCGCCGGGGGGGCGGGGCCGAATGATACAGTGAGCGGTTATACCCGCCGGCTGTATCACTGGAGCGCGCCCGCAAGGACTCACCACCATGCGAGCTCGCTCGCATATAGGTGGTGAGTTCTTGCAGGGAGGAGCCGAGACAGCTGCCGAGTGACCCCAGAAGAGGAGGATCGGGGCCACTCTGTGCAAAACGAGCTGCACAGTGGAGGTAAGTATAACATGTTTGTTATTTAAAAAAAATATATATTATTTACAACCCCTTTAATATCTATACCAGACCTGAAGGGCCTGGTATGAAATTTAGGGGGACCCCCACGCATTTTTTTCATTTTGGTTTGGGGTTCCGCTTAATATTCATACCAGACCCAAAGGGCCTGGTAATGGACTGGGGAGGAACCCATGCCGTTTTTTTTCAATGACTTTTATCTGTATTGCCGGGACCCGACAATTCATTAAAGTCGCAAGTAGTTTTAAATGACTTTTTTTCCTTTAGAAATGTCATTTTGTGCAGAGACTGTTCTAAACACGGGAAACATGCGCTACTTTACAGGCATACTATAGACACACACCCCCCCCCCCCCGGTACGAAATTTAAAGGAATATTTCACTTTTATTGTTTCACTTTAAGCATTATTAAAATCGCTTCTCCCGAAAAAACTGCAGTTTTTAAAACTTTTTTTTGCATTGATACATGTCCCCTGGGGCAGGACCCGGGTCCCCAAACACTTTTTAGGACAATAACTTGCATATTAGTCTTTATAATTAGCACTTTAGATTTTTCACGTTCGAGTCCCATAGACTTTAACGGTGTTCACGTGTTCAAACTAATTTTTTGCCTGTTCGCATGTTCTGCTGCGAACTGAAGCGGGGGGTGTTTGGCTCATCCCTACTGATTGACCTCCCATTTGATGGTGCTTGCATTGTCCCAGGGTCATTGCCACCTGGCAAAGCCAGTAGCATGACAGCAATTATCATTTTAACTGTCCGTATGGGTGACATTCTTACCACCACTGTAGAATTGCTCTCTTCCTACTAACCACCAATGTAAGAGGCATTTTCCCATTGACCCCTATTAAATTGGATTTTGGAAGGGTTCCACAAGACCTAAAAAAACTATCCTAGGGGTTCTCCGTTGTAGAAAGTCGGCTCTTGAAGCTGCAGATCACTGTAATAGACACCACTAGTTACATACCGTATATACTCGAGTATAAGCTGAGGTACCTAATTTTACCACAAAAAATTGTGAAAAATTTGTGACTCAAGTATAAGCCGAGGGTGAGAATGCAGCAGCTACTTTAAGTGGAAGAGGGTCAACAATGCCCATTTGCACGCGTCACTGTGCCCAACCTCACTCTGCCCATTGCCACCTTACTGTGCCAATCCTCACTGTGCCAATCCTCACTGTGCCAATCCCCACTGTGCCGTTGTCAGTGTACCTGAAATTGAGAGGCTGCGGCGTCCATTCATTGTTTTAAACTCGCGGTCTCTTCCTGGTCCCTTCCGTGATGGGCGTTTCTAAGCAGACACAGTTCCGCCTATCACGAACGTTCTCTCATCCTCAGTTTCCCAGCAGACACTGTGTTCAGTGTTCCGCCAATCACGGACGTCCTCTTGTCCGAGGATGAAAAGGCGTCTTTGATTGGCGGAATACTGAACAAAGTGTCTGCTGGGATGGGTGAGGATGAGAGAACGTTTGTGATAGGCGATTCTCAGCAGACACAGTTCCGCCTATCACGGAAGGGACCAGGAGGAGACCGCGAGATTTAAACGATGGACGCCGCAGCCTCTCAATATTTTCAGGTACACTGACTCGAGTATAAGCCGAGGGGGGCACTTTCAGCCAAAAAAAGGGCTGAAAATCTCAGCTTATACTCGAGTATATACGGTAGTTCCATCAAAAGTTGATAGTGCAAACATCTGAATGTATTGTCGCCATAATGGGGACATGCGATCGTCCCGAGGTTATCTACCCACCGGGGAGGAGAAAAGGCCAGAGCCCCGGGCCCCCGGATTGGTTTTGGTCTGATAAATGAACACATCTCTGGGGGGTCAGTGCTCGTCGGCATATATTAGCTCTAGAATTACCAAAGTTATCCAAGTAATTAGCTTCCAGGTCCCGTGCTGAGCGGCTATCCCACTGCGTTGTGAATACAGAAGGTCATTTGTTTGGCATGGACACCATTCAGAGATTTTCTCAATAAATGCAAAAGTGTTCCCTGACTGAACGAGGTGAAGAGGTCGGGTGGTGACGTCACGATCTCCACCTCGTCCAATCAGACAACTCTTTACATTCTATTGAGAACATGCAAAGTGTTCTCTGAATGGTGCCCGAGCCGAGCAGGCAACCTCCTGTGGTTCAGTACGCAGCAAGGCAGCCGCTGGGGAGTCTTAAAAACCTGGACTTAACCACCTGTGTGAATTGGCCCCTGTGTAGACTACCCTCTAGCTGCAGCCTCACACTAAAGCCCCGTAAACACGGTCGGACTTTTGGCCAACAAACTTCATTTTGAGCAAGTTGGACCAACAATCCGACCGTGTGTATGCTCCATCGGACAAACTTTTTTCGTTTGGTTTTGGATTTCATCGGACAAAAGTTGGGTCTGCAAACGGCCAAACTTTTGCCCAACAAAAGTCAGATGGAGCAAAGTCCGACCGTGTGTACAGGAAACCATCGGACTTTTGTCCGATGGACAAAACAAATCATGTTAAAATCAACCAACAATAGCAGAAGTTGACCAAAAGGTGGCGGTAAAGAGCAGAAAAGAGCAGGAAAACCACGTGATGTTGCAAAAAGTTTAAAGAAAGTTTGCAGAAAAGTCCTGTGGTGTGTATGCTTTGGGTGTTCCCGACCAACTCCGTTCGGACAAAAAACCACGGAAAAATCAGATGGAAGTCCGACCGTGTGTACGAGGCTTTAGGGGGAGATTTACTAAAACCGGTGCACACAGAATCTGGTGCAGCTGTTCATGACAGCCAATCAGCTTCTAACTTCAGCTTGTCCAATTAATCTTTGACAATAAGGCTAAGTTCACACTGGTGCGACAAACGCTCCGACATTGGGAGCTCATGTCGCATGACGTGTGAAAAGCAATGTTTCCCTATGGCAGACACATGTCGGTCCGACTTTGAAAATGCTCCCTGTACTACTTTGGTCCGACTTTGATCCTACTTCAGCCCATTGAATATCAGTGAAGTCGGATCAAAGTCGGAACACCGTCTTGCATGCTCCGACATGCGACTTGTGCTCTGCTGCTCTTGAGGGGGAACTCCAGGCCAAATTTTAAATAAAAAAATGGCATGGGTTCCCCCTCCAAGAGTATACCAGGCCCTTCGGTCTGGTATGGATTTTAAGGGGACCCCCTACGCCGAAAAATAGCGTGGGGGATCCCCAAAATCCATACCAGACCCTTATCCGAGCACGCAGCCTGGCCAGTCAGGAAGGTGGGTGGGGACGAGCGAGCGCCCACCCCCCTCCTGAACCGTACCAGGCCGCATGCCCTCAACATGGGGGGTGACCCCACCCCCTTATGACGTCCCAATCCCAGGGCATGATGGGACTGCGACGTCATAAGGGGGTTGGGTCACCGGGTGACATCACCCGGTGACCACGCCCCATGCCTATATAAATCATTGCGCACCGCGCACACGGCATTACAGCGGGAGAGAGCGTTGTGTCAACATCTTAAGAAGAGAAGAAGAAGGAAGAAGACGTCGAAGAAGACTGGGCCACCGCTAGCAAAAGAGCTGGATAGCGGAGGAGCCCGGCAGAAGGCAGAAAGCACCGGAGAGCGGGAGAAGAACCGGAGAGCGCGGAGAAGAGACCGGAGAGTCGGAAGAAACTCCCGAAGACGGAAGAAGACCCCCGAAGTCGGAAGAAGACCCCCCTGGAGCTGCCTAATAAATTACTTTAAAAACCTGTCTAGTGTATTTTTTTATTGACAACTTTTTTTCCCCCCAGGTGAATGGGTAGGGGTACGATGTATCCCATACTCATTCACATAGGGTGGGGGGCCGGGATCTGGGGGCCCCCTTATTAAAGGGGGCTCCTGGATTCCGATAAGCCCCCCGCCCGCAGACCCCGACAACCAACGGCCAGGGTTGTCGGGAAGAGACCCTTGTCCTCATCAACATGGGGACAAGGTGCTTTGGGGTGGGGGGCCGCAGGGCCCCCCCTGTCCTAAAGCACCCACCCCCCATGTTGAGGGCATGCGGCTTGGTACGGTTCAGGAGGGGGGGGCGCTCGCTCGTCCCCACCCCCTTTCCTGACCGGCCGGGCTGCGTGCTCGGATAAGGGTCTGGTATGGATTTTGGGGGTACCCCCACGCCGTTTTTTCGGCGTAGGGGGTTCCCCTTAAAATCCATACCAGACCGAAGGGCCTGGTATGCTCTTGGAGGGGGAACCCATGCCGGTTTTTTATTTAAAATTTGGCGTTGAGTTCCCCCTCAAGATTCATACCAAACAAAGTGCCTGGTATTGGCGGGGATCCAAGTCGGATCCCCGTTCATTGAAAGTCGGACGTATGCCGGCTTCAAGTCGCAGGGCAAAGAACTGGAAGCTGATTGGATTCTATGTAGAGATGCGCCAGATTTTGCACTTGCCAGGTTTATTGAATAAACCCCTATGTGACTTGTTACAAAGTTACACTGTTGCCTCTGATCTCTGGGGGAGAGGTGACTGGGGAAATGCTTGCTCATGCCCGCAGCAGATTGATGTCAGGATTTTTTTCACGCAGGCATTTAAAGTTACTTAGAGGTCCACTTTATCACTATTCAGGTTCAATATACCTTTTTTCATTTGAGTGCTGAGACCTCATACAGCCCTACCATCGGCTCTACTGTAGAAGTTAACGAGCTGAGGGCTAGGCAATGGACAGCTCCCCTTTTATGGTTAATTGGGAAAACATTCCTCTATCCTTAAGTACCTATTTTAAAGCGGTTGTATACCGCAAAACTTTTTTTTTTTTTTTTGGTCAACCTGCAAGGCAAAGGTATAATGAGCTAGTATGACTAGCACACTAGCTCATTATCAATCACTTACCTTAGATCGAAGCCCCCGCAGCGGTCCTCGGACTCGTCCTCCGTCGAATCCATGATACCCGGAGTGACTTCCGGGTATCGTCGCTCCGGCGCTGTGATTGGCCGGAGCGGCGATGACGTCACTCCCACACATGCGCGGGGAACGGCACAATCCCCGCGCATGCGCGAATTTCCGGCAGTGTCCGGCAGGCTCCCATTCAAGAGCCGCCGCGCTCAGTGCGCCTGCGCCGTTATCTACGGCGCGCATGCGCCGTAGATAGCGGTACAGTCTTTTTTACAAATATCTCCGAGACTGTGTAGGTCTCGGAGATATTACAAGCACCTACAGGTAAGCCTTAATGTAGGCTTACCTGTAGGTGCTTGTACAAATTTTGGGTATACAACCACTTTAAAGTGCACCTGTACTTATGACTTATCTTTTATATAAAAAAAATATATAAGTCCTTCCGTCAAAGAATATGGTGGAGGGACGAGGGGACGAAGGCTTTAGTGCATTTTGGAAGTGCTCACCTTTCCTCCCATACTGGACGTCAGCACAGTGTTTCCTCCAGATCTACAGGTGCACTTTAATAAGGCAAACGTGTTGTGACAATTGTTGTTTACTATACCATCCACTTTGCATTTAATAAGGTAAGATCAGCTTGAAGATCCTTTTTGATTGGTTTATATAGACCAGCAGGGCCGCCATCAGGAATTTTGGGGCGCCCCTTACACAGCTTCAGGCATGGGCCCCCTGGAGCAGGCAGAGAACTGGGGGGGTGCCGCAAGTTGAGAAGCGGGGGGGTGCCGCGAATTGAGAAGCGGGGGGTGCTGCCGCATGTCCCCCCCTGAGAATTAAGGTCGGGGGGCTTTGGGTGCTGACGAACAAACAAAAAAAGGTGGGTTGCCATCCGGGCCCATTGCCAGAAAAAAAAAGGGGGGTTGCCATCCGGGCCCCTTACAATAATTTTTTTTAATTTTTTTTAATAAATAAAAAAAAGGTGGGTTGCCATCCGGGCCCCTTGCCAGAAAAAAAAGGGGGGTTGCCATCCGGGCCCCTTACAATAATTTTTTTTTTTTTAATAAATAAAAAAAAGGTGGGTTGCCATCCGGGCCCCTGGGGACCAAACGGTCCCTAGAGACCTCCGGACCCCTTACCAGAAATAAAATGGGGGGTTGCCATTCGGGCCCCTTACATGCGTACTGCCTGTACCCCCCTTATGGCGGCCCTGTAGACCAGAACAATTTGCCATCAATGGCCTTTTTTTAGCCCTACTACAGAAGCGGATGTGATAAATACTAAAGGTGGAAACCATCGGATGATAATATCATTCAGGCGCCCTGAACAAAATAATAATAAAGGCTTTCTTTGTGACATAACAGACAGGAATGTTTAGAAATAATTCTCCTGTCTGAACTGGAGAGTTCTTTGTAAATTTTCTCCAAGATTTGGTTGGTTTGGGTGAGGTGTACACGACCAACTTAACCACTTGCCGATGGCGCCATGTAGATATACGTCAGCAGAATGACACAGCTGCGCAAAGTAACGAATATTTACATCACTTTGTAATTTTGTGCCGTGTGGGCGTGCGCGACCCTGCCGCGAGCTCCCTGCTCGTGACCGTGGTACCTGCAGACTCAATGTCCGCCAGTGTCCCGCGACCGCGTCACGGAGCTGCAGAAACGGGGAGGGGCCGGTGTAAACCAAGCATCTCCCCGTTCTGCCTAGTGACAGGACACTGATCACCGCTCCCTGTAATCGGGAGCGATGATCAGTGTCGTGTCACTCGTAGCCCATCCCCCCCCCACACAGTTAGAACACATGCCTAGGTCACACTTAACCTCTTCCTAGCCCCCTAGTGGTTAACCCCTTCCCTGCCAGTCACATTTATACAGTAATCAGTGCATTTTTATAGCACTGATCGCTGTATAAATGTGGATGGTCCCAAAATAGTGTCAAAAGTGTCCGATGTGTCCACCATAATGTCGCAGTCGCAATAAAAATCGCTGATCGCCGCCATTTCTAGTAAAAAAAAAATTATAATAAAAATGCCATAAAACTACCCCCTATTTTGTAGACGATATAACTTTTGCGCAAATCAATCAAACGCTAATTGCGTTTTTTTTTTTGTTTTTTTTTACCAACAATATGTAGAAGAATACGTATCGGCCTAAACTGAGGCTAAACTGAGATTTTCTGGGGATATTTATTATAGCAAAAAGTAAAAAATATTGTTTTTTTTCAAAATTGTCGCTCTATTTTTGTTTATAGCGCAAAAAATTAAAAACGCAAAGGTGATCAAATACCACCAAAAGAAAGCTCTATTTGTGGGGAAAAAAGGACGTCAATTTTGTTTGGGAGCCACGTCGCATGACCGCGCAATTGTCAGTTAAAGCGATGCAGTGCCGAATCGCAAAAAAGTCCTCTGGTCATGAAGGGGGAAAATTCTTCCGGGGTTGAAGTGGTTAAATTAACATGTAAGTGTATGTGCATGGACATTAAATCATAGTGAGATTTGGGGGATAGTATGTGTACATTAAGCTATGATTTACAAAGGGTGAATAGGCTGTTAACTTTGTAAGGGAAGTTTACTTTAGAATACCCAAGCTTCACTTTGTTCACTTTATTCAAAGGGATCATTCCCTTTCAAGGTGAAAATTTGCCTATTTGCCTTTAGTAAATCAACTCCATAGTGTCCCTATTGATTGTTTTGCACTGTCATTGATATGAACATTCTCAACGATGTCACTGGTCTCTAGTGATTGGATAGGCTGTGTTCTCATGAATATGGAGGGTCTCGGTGATGTCACTGGTCTCTAGTGAGTGATGGATAGGCTGTGTTCCCATGAATATGAAGGGTCTTGGTGATGTCACTGGTCTCTAGTGAATGGATAGGCTGTGTTCTCATGAATATGAAGGGTCTTGGTGATGTCACTGGTCTCTAGTGATGAATAGGCTGTGTTCTCATGAATATGAAGGGTCTGGGTGATGTCACTGGTCTCTAGTGATGGATAGGCTGTGTTCTCATGAATATGAAGGGTCTTGGTGATGTCACTGGTCTCTAGTGATGGATAGGCTGTGTTCTCATGAATATGAAGGGTCTGGGTGATGTCACTGGTCTCTAGTGGTGGATAGGCTGTGTTCTCATGAATATGAAGGGTCTCGGTGATGTCACTGGTCTCTAGTGATGGATAGGCTGTGTTCTCATGAATATGAAGAGTCTCGGTGATGTCACTGGTCTCTAGTGAATGGATAGGCTGTGTTCTCATGAATATGAAGGGTCTCGGTGATGTCACTGGTCTCTAGTGATTGGATAGGCTGCGTTCTCATGAATATGAAGGGTCTCGGTGATGTCACTGGTCTCTAGTGATGGATAGGCTGTGTTCTCATGAATATGAAGGGTCTCGGTGATGTCACTGGTCTCTAGTGATGGATAGGCTGTGTTCTCATGAATATGAAGAGTCTCGGTGATGTCACTGGTCTCTAGTGAATGGATAGGCTGTGTTCTCATGAATATGAAGGGTCTCGGTGATGTCACTGGTCTCTAGTGATTGGATAGGCTACGTTCTCATGAATATCAAGGGTCTCGGTGAGGTCACTGGTCTCTAGTGATGGATAGGCTGTGTTCTCATGAATATGAAGGGTCTCGGTGATGTCACTGGTCTCTAGTGATGGATAGGCTGTGTTCTCATGAATATGAAGAGTCTCTGTGATGTCACTGGTCTCTAGTGATGGATAGGCTGTGTTCTCATGAATATGAAGGGTCTCGGTGATGTCACTGGTCTCTAGTGATGGATAGGCTGTGTTCTCATGAATATGAAGGGTCTCGGTGATGTCACTGGTCTCTAGTGATCGGATAGGCTGTGTTCTCATGAATATGAAGGGTCTTGGTGATGTCACTGGTCTCTAGTGATGGATAGGCTGTGTTCTCATGAATATGAAGGGTCTCGGTGATGTCACTGGTCTCTAGTGAGTGATGGATAGGCTGTGTTCCCATGAATATGAAGGGTCTTGGTGATGTCACTGGTCTCTAGTGAATGGATAGGCTGTGTTCTCATGAATATGAAGGGTCTTGGTGATGTCACGGGTCTCTAGTGATGGATAGGCTGTGTTCTCATGAATATGAAGGGTCTTGGTGATGTCACTGGTCTCTAGTGATTGGATAGGCTGTGTTCTCATGAATATGAAGGGTCTTGGTGATGTCACTGGTCTCTAGTGAATGGATAGGCTGTGTTCTCATGAATATGAAGGGTCTCTGTGATGTCACTGGTCTCTAGTGATTGGATAGGCTGTGTTCTCATGAATATGAAGGGTCTCGTGATGTCACTGGTCTCTAGTGATTGGATAGGCTGTGTTCTTATGAATATGAAGGGTCTCGGTGATGTCACTGGTCTCTAGTGATGGATAGGCTGTGTTCTCATGAACATGAAGGGTCTCGGTGATGTCACTGGTCTCTAGTGATTGGATAGCTGTGTTCTCATGAATATGAAGGGTCTCGGTGATGTCACTGGTCTCTAGTGATGGATAGGCTGTGTTCTAATGAATATGAAGGGTCTTGGTGATGTCACTGGTCTCTAGTGATTGGATAGGCTGTGTTCTCATGAATATGAAGGGTCTCGGTGATATCACTGGTCTCTAGTGATGGATAGGCTGTGTTCTCATGAATATGAAGGGTCTCGGTGATGTCACTGGTCTCTAGTGATGGATAGGCTGTGTTCTCATGAATATGAAGGGTCTCTGTGATGTCACTGGTCTCTAGTGATTGGATAGGCTGTGTTCTCATGACTATGAAGGGTCTTGGTGATGTCACTGGTCTCTAATGAATGGATAGGCTCTGTTCTCATGACTATGAAGGGTCTTGGTGATGTCACTGGTCTCTAGTGATGGATAGGCTGTGTTCTCATGAATATGAAGGGTCTCGGTGATGTCACTGGTCTCTAGTGAGTGATGGATAGGCTGTGTTCCCATGAATATGAAGGGTCTTGGTGATGTCACTGGTCTCTAGTGAATGGATAGGCTGTGTTCTCATGAATATGAAGGGTCTTGGTGATATCACTGGTCTCTAGTGATGGATAGGCTGTGTTCTCATGAATATGAAGGGTCTCGGTGATGTCACTGGTCTCTAGTGATGGATAGGCTGTGTTCTCATGAATATGAAGGGTCTCGGTGATGTCACTGGTCTCTAGTGATTGGATAGGCTGTGTTCTCATGAATATGAAGGGTCTCGGTGATGTCACTGGTCTCTAGTGATTGGATAGGCTGTGTTCTCATGACTATGAAGGGTCTTGGTGATGTCACTGGTCTCTAATGAATGGATAGGCTCTGTTCTCATGACTATGAAGGGTCTCAGTGATGTCACTGGTCTCTAGTGATAGATAGGCTGTGTTCTCATGAATATGAAGGGTCTCGGTGATGTCACTGGTCTCTAGTGATTGGATAGGCTGTGTTCTCATGAATATGAAGGGTCTCCATGATGTCACTGGTCTCTAGTGATGGATAGGCTGTGTTCTCATGAATATGAAGGGTCTTGGTGATGTCACTGGTCTCTAGTGATGGATAGGCTGTGTTCTCATGAATATGAAGGGTCTCGGTGATGTCACTGGTCTCTAGTGGTGGATAGGCTGTGTTCTCATGATTATGAAGGGTCTCGGTGATGTCACTGGTCTCTAGTGATGGATAGGCTGTTTTCTAATGAATAAGAAGGGTCTTGGTGATGTCACTGGTCTCTAGTGATGGATAGGCTGTGTTCTCATGAATATGAAGGGTCTTGGTGATGTCACTGGTCTCTAGTGATGGATAGGCTCTGTTCTCATGACTATGAAGGGTCTCAGTGATGTCACTGGTCTCTAGTGATGGATAGGCTGTGTTCTCATGAATATGAAGGGTCTCGGTGATGTCACTGGTCTCTAGTGATTGGATAGGCTGTGTTCTCATGAATATGAAGGGTCTCAATGATGTCACTGGTCTCTAGTGATGGATAGGCTGTGTTCTCATGAATATGAAGGGTCTTGGTGATGTCACTGGTCTCTAGTGATGGATAGGCTGTGTTCTCATGAATATGAAGGGTCTCGGTGATGTCACTGGTCTCTAGTGATGGATAGGCTGTGTTCTCATGAATATGAAGGGTCTCGGTGATGTCACTGGTCTCTAGTGATGGATAGGCTGTGTTCTAATGAATATGAAGGGTCTTGGTGATGTCACTGGTCTCTAGTGATTGGATAGGCTGTGTTCTCATGAATATGAAGGGTCTCGGTGATATCACTGGTCTCTAGTGATGGATAGGCTGTGTTCTCATGAATATGAAGGGTCTCGGTGATGTCACTGGTCTCTAGTGATGGATAGGCTGTGTTCTCATGAATATGAAGGGTCTCTGTGATGTCACTTGTCTCTAGTGATGAATAGGCTGTGTTCTCATGAATATGAAGAGTCTCGGTGATATCACTGGTCTCTAGTGATGGATAGGCTGTGTTCTCATGAATATGAAGAGTCTCGGTGATGTCACTGGTCTCTAGTGATTGGATAGGCTGTGTTCTCATGACTATGAAGGGTCTTGGTGATGTCACTGGTCTCTAATGAATGGATAGGCTCTGTTCTCATGACTATGAAGGGTCTCAGTGATGTCACTGGTCTCTAGTGATGGATAGGCTGTGTTCTCATGAATATGAAGGGTCTCGGTGATGTCACTGGTCTCTAGTGATTGGATAGGCTGTGTTCTCATGAATATGAAGGGTCTCCATGATGTCACTGGTCTCTAGTGATGGATAGGCTGTGTTCTCATGAATATGAAGGGTCTTGGTGATGTCACTGGTCTCTAGTGATGGATAGGCTGTGTTCTCATGAATATGAAGGGTCTCGGTGATGTCACTGGTCTCTAGTGGTGGATAGGCTGTGTTCTCATGATTATGAAGGGTCTCGGTGATGTCACTGGTCTCTAGTGATGGATAGGCTCTGTTCTCATGACTATGAAGGGTCTCAGTGATGTCACTGATCTCTAGTGATGGATAGGCTGTGTTCTCATGAATATGAAGGGTCTCGGTGATGTCACTGGTCTCTAGTGATTGGATAGGCTGTGTTCTCATGAATATGAAGGGTCTCAATGATGTCACTGGTCTCTAGTGATGGATAGGCTGTGTTCTCATGAATATGAAGGGTCTTGGTGATGTCACTGGTCTCTAGTGATGGATAGGCTGTGTTCTCATGAATATGAAGGGTCTCGGTGATGTCACTGGTCTCTAGTGATGGATAGGCTGTGTTCTCATGAATATGAAGGGTCTCGGTGATGTCACTGGTCTCTAGTGATGGATAGGCTGTGTTCTAATGAATATGAAGGGTCTTGGTGATGTCACTGGTCTCTAGTGATTGGATAGGCTGTGTTCTCATGAATATGAAGGGTCTCGGTGATATCACTGGTCTCTAGTGATGGATAGGCTGTGTTCTCATGAATATGAAGGGTCTCGGTGATGTCACTGGTCTCTAGTGATGGATAGGCTGTGTTCTCATGAATATGAAGGGTCTCTGTGATGTCACTGGTCTCTAGTGATGAATAGGCTGTGTTCTCATGAATATGAAGAGTCTCGGTGATATCACTGGTCTCTAGTGATGGATAGGCTGTGTTCTCATGAATATGAAGAGTCTCGGTGATATCACTGGTCTCTAGTGATGGATAGGCTGTGTTCTCATGAATATGAAGGGTCTTGGTGATGTCACTGGTCTCTAGTGATGAATAGGCTGTGTTCTCATGAATATGAAGAGTCTCGGTGATATCACTGGTCTCTAGTGATGGATAGGCTGTGTTCTCATGAATATGAAGGGTCTTGGTGATGTCACTGGTCTCTAGTGATGGATAGGCTGTGTTCTCATGAATATGAAGAGTCTCGGTGATATCACTGGTCTCTAGTGATGGATAGGCTGTGTTCTCATGAATATGAAGGGTCTGGGTGATGTCACTGGTCTCTAGTGGTGGATAGGCTGTGTTCTCATGAATATGAAGGGTCTCGGTGATGTCACTGGTCTCTAGTGATGAATAGGCTGTGTTCTCATGAATATGAAGGGTCTGGGTGATGTCACTGGTCTCTAGTGGTGGATAGGCTGTGTTCTCATGAATATGAAGGGTCTCGGTGATGTCACTGGTCTCTAGTGATGGATAGGCTGTGTTCTCATGAATATGAAGAGTCTCGGTGATGTCACTGGTCTCTAGTGAATGGATAGGCTGTGTTCTCATGAATATGAAGGGTCTCGGTGATGTCACTGGTCTCTAGTGATTGGATAGGCTGCGTTCTCATGAATATGAAGGGTCTCGGTGATGTCACTGGTCTCTAGTGATGGATAGGCTGTGTTCTCATGAATATGAAGGGTCTCGGTGATGTCACTGGTCTCTAGTGATGGATAGGCTGTGTTCTCATGAATATGAAGAGTCTCGGTGATGTCACTGGTCTCTAGTGATGGATAGGCTGTGCTCTCATGAATATGAAGGGTCTCGGTGATGTCACTGGTCTCTAGTGATGGATAGGCTGTGTTCTCATGAATATGAAGGGTCTCGGTGATGTCACTGGTCTCTAGTGATCGGATAGGCTGTGTTCTCATGAATATGAAGGGTCTCGGTGATGTCACTGGTCTCTAGTGATGAATAGGCTGTGTTCTCATGAATATGAAGGGTCTGGGTGATGTCACTGGTCTCTAGTGGTGGATAGGCTGTGTTCTCATGAATATGAAGGGTCTCGGTGATGTCACTGGTCTCTAGTGATGGATAGGATGTGTTCTCATGAATATGAAGAGTCTCGGTGATGTCACTGGTCTCTAGTGAATGGATAGGCTGTGTTCTCATGAATATGAAGGGTCTCGGTGATGTCACTGGTCTCTAGTGATTGGATAGGCTACGTTCTCATGAATATCAAGGGTCTCGGTGATGTCACTGGTCTCTAGTGATGGATAGGCTGTGTTCTCATGAATATGAAGGGTCTCAGTGATGTCACTGGTCTCTAGTGATGGATAGGCTGTGTTCTCATGAATATGAAGAGTCTCTGTGATGTCACTGGTCTCTAGTGATGGATAGGCTGTGTTCTCATGAATATGAAGGGTCTCGGTGATGTCACTGGTCTCTAGTGATGGATAGGCTGTGTTCTCATGAATATGAAGGGTCTCGGTGATGTCACTGGTCTCTAGTGATGGATAGGCTGTGTTCTCATGAATATGAAGGGTCTCGGTGATGTCACTGGTCTCTAGTGATGGATAGGCTGTGTTCTCATGAATATGAAGGGTCTCGGTGATGTCACTGGTCTCTAGTGATGGATAGGCTGTGTTCTCATGAATATGAAGGGTCTCGGTGATGTCACTGGTCTCTAGTGATTGGATAGGCTGTGTTCTCATGAATATGAAGGGTCTCGGTGATGTCACTGGTCTCTAGTGATTGGATAGGCTGTGTTCTCATGACTATGAAGGGTCTTGGTGATGTCACTGGTCTCTAATGAATGGATAGGCTCTGTTCTCATGACTATGAAGGGTCTCAGTGATGTCACTGGTCTCTAGTGATGGATAGGCTGTGTTCTCATTAATATGAAGGGTCTCGGTGATGTCACTGGTCTCTAGTGATTGGATAGGCTGTGTTCTCATGAATATGAAGGGTCTCAATGATGTCACTGGTCTCTAGTGATGGATAGGCTGTGTTCTCATGAATATGAAGGGTCTTGGTGATGTCACTGGTCTCTAGTGATGGATAGGCTGTGTTCTCATGAATATGAAGGGTCTCGGTGATGTCACTGGTCTCTAGTGGTGGATAGGCTGTGTTCTCATGATTATGAAGGGTCTCGGTGATGTCACTGGTCTCTAGTGATGGATAGGCTGTTTTCTAATGAATAAGAAGGGTCTTGGTGATGTCACTGGTCTCTAGTGATGGATAGGCTGTGTTCTCATGAATATGAAGGGTCTCGGTGATGTCACTGGTCTCTAGTGATGGATAGGCTGTGCTCTCATGAATATGAAGGGTCTCGGTGATGTCACTGGTCTCTAGTGATTGGATAGGCTGTGTTCTCATGAATATGAAGGGTCTCGGTGATGTCACTGGTCTCTAGTGATTGGATAGGCTGTGTTCTCATGACTATGAAGGGTCTTGGTGATGTCACTGGTCTCTAATGAATGGATAGGCTCTGTTCTCATGACTATGAAGGGTCTTGGTGATGTCACTGGTCTCTAGTGATGGATAGGCTGTGTTCTCATGAATATGAAGGGTCTCGGTGATGTCACTGGTCTCTAGTGATGGATAGGCTGTGTTCTAATGAATATGAAGGGTCTTGGTGATGTCACTGGTCTCTAGTGATTGGATAGGCTGTGTTCTCATGAATATGAAGGGTCTCGGTGATATCACTGGTCTCTAGTGATGGATAGGCTGTGTTCTCATGAATATGAAGGGTCTCGATGATGTCACTGGTCTCTAGTGATGGATAGGCTGTGTTCTCATGAATATGAAGGGTCTCTGTGATGTCACTGGTCTCTAGTGATGAATAGGCTGTGTTCTCATGAATATGAAGAGTCTCGGTGATATCACTGGTCTCTAGTGATGGATAGGCTGTGTTCTCATGAATATGAAGGGTCTTGGTGATGTCACTGGTCTCTAGTGATGAATAGGCTGTGTTCTCATGAATATGAAGAGTCTCGGTGATATCACTGGTCTCTAGTGATGGATAGGCTGTGTTCTCATGAATATGAAGGGTCTTGGTGATGTCACTGGTCTCTAGTGATGGATAGGCTGTGTTCTCATGAATATGAAGAGTCTCGGTGATATCACTGGTCTCTAGTGATGGATAGGCTGTGTTCTCATGAATATGAAGGGTCTGGGTGATGTCACTGGTCTCTAGTGGTGGATAGGCTGTGTTCTCATGAATATGAAGGGTCTCGGTGATGTCACTGGTCTCTAGTGATGAATAGGCTGTGTTCTCATGAATATGAAGGGTCTGGGTGATGTCACTGGTCTCTAGTGGTGGATAGGCTGTGTTCTCATGAATATGAAGGGTCTCGGTGATGTCACTGGTCTCTAGTGATGGATAGGCTGTGTTCTCATGAATATGAAGAGTCTCGGTGATGTCACTGGTCTCTAGTGAATGGATAGGCTGTGTTCTCATGAATATGAAGGGTCTCGGTGATGTCACTGGTCTCTAGTGATTGGATAGGCTGCGTTCTCATGAATATGAAGGGTCTCGGTGATGTCACTGGTCTCTAGTGATGGATAGGCTGTGTTCTCATGAATATGAAGGGTCTCGGTTATGTCACTGGTCTCTAGTGATCGGATAGGCTGTGTTCTCATGAATATGAAGGGTCTTGGTGATGTCACTGGTCTCTAGTGATAGGCTGTGTTCTCATGAATATGAAGGGTCTCGGTGATGTCACTGGTCTCTAGTGAGTGATGGATAGGCTGTGTTCCCATGAATATGAAGGGTCTTGGTGATGTCACTGGTCTCTAGTGAATGGATAGGCTGTGTTCTCATGAATATGAAGGGTCTTGGTGATGTCACGGGTCTCTAGTGATGGATAGGCTGTGTTCTCATGAATATGAAGGGTCTTGGTGATGTCACTGGTCTCTAGTGATTGGATAGGCTGTGTTCTCATGAATATGAAGGGTCTTGGTGATGTCACTGGTCTCTAGTGAATGGATAGGCTGTGTTCTCATGAATATGAAGGGTCTCTGTGATGTCACTGGTCTCTAGTGATTGGATAGGCTGTGTTCTCATGAATATGAAGGGTCTCGGTGATGTCACTGGTCTCTAGTGATTGGATAGGCTGTGTTCTTATGAATATGAAGGGTCTCGGTGATGTCACTGGTCTCTAGTGATAGATAGGCTGTGTTCTCATGAATATGAAGGGTCTCGGTGATGTCACTGGTCTCTAGTGATTGGATAGCTGGTTTCTCATGAATATGAAGGGTCTCGGTGATGTCACTGGTCTCTAGTGATGGATAGGCTGTGTTCTAATGAATATGAAGGGTCTTGGTGATGTCACTGGTCTCTAGTGATGGATAGGCTGTGTTCTCATGAATATGAAGGGTCTCGGTGATGTCACTGGTCTCTAGTGATGGATAGGCTGTGTTCTCATGAATATGAAGGGTCTCGGTGATGTCACTGGTCTCTAGTGATGGATAGGCTGTGTTCTAATGAATATGAAGGGTCTTGGTGATGTCACTGGTCTCTAGTGATTGGATAGGCTGTGTTCTCATGAATATGAAGGGTCTCGGTGATATCACTGGTCTCTAGTGATGGATAGGCTGTGTTCTCATGAATATGAAGGGTCTCGGTGATGTCACTGGTCTCTAGTGATGGATAGGCTGTGTTCTCATGAATATGAAGGGTCTCTGTGATGTCACTGGTCTCTAGTGATGAATAGGCTGTGTTCTCATGAATATGAAGAGTCTCGGTGATATCACTGGTCTCTAGTGATGGATAGGCTGTGTTCTCATGAATATGAAGGGTCTTGGTGATGTCACTGGTCTCTAGTGATGAATAGGCTGTGTTCTCATGAATATGAAGAGTCTCGGTGATATCACTGGTCTCTAGTGATGGATAGGCTGTGTTCTCATGAATATGAAGGGTCTTGGTGATGTCACTGGTCTCTAGTGATGGATAGGCTGTGTTCTCATGAATATGAAGAGTCTCGGTGATATCACTGGTCTCTAGTGATGGATAGGCTGTGTTCTCATGAATATGAAGGGTCTGGGTGATGTCACTGGTCTCTAGTGGTGGATAGGCTGTGTTCTCATGAATATGAAGGGTCTCGGTGATGTCACTGGTCTCTAGTGATGAATAGGCTGTGTTCTCATGAATATGAAGGGTCTGGGTGATGTCACTGGTCTCTAGTGGTGGATAGGCTGTGTTCTCATGAATATGAAGGGTCTCGGTGATGTCACTGGTCTCTAGTGATGGATAGGCTGTGTTCTCATGAATATGAAGAGTCTCGGTGATGTCACTGGTCTCTAGTGAATGGATAGGCTGTGTTCTCATGAATATGAAGGGTCTCGGTGATGTCACTGGTCTCTAGTGATTGGATAGGCTGCGTTCTCATGAATATGAAGGGTCTCGGTGATGTCACTGGTCTCTAGTGATGGATAGGCTGTGTTCTCATGAATATGAAGGGTCTCGGTGATGTCACTGGTCTCTAGTGATGGATAGGCTGTGTTCTCATGAATATGAAGGGTCTCAGTGATGTCACTGGTCTCTAGTGATGGATAGGCTGTGTTCTCATGAATATGAAGAGTCTCTGTGATGTCACTGGTCTCTAGTGATGGATAGGCTGTGTTCTCATGAATATGAAGGGTCTCGGTGATGTCACTGGTCTCTAGTGATGGATAGGCTGTGTTCTCATGAATATGAAGGGTCTCGGTTATGTCACTGGTCTCTAGTGATCGGATAGGCTGTGTTCTCATGAATATGAAGGGTCTTGGTGATGTCACTGGTCTCTAGTGATAGGCTGTGTTCTCATGAATATGAAGGGTCTCGGTGATGTCACTGGTCTCTAGTGAGTGATGGATAGGCTGTGTTCCCATGAATATGAAGGGTCTTGGTGATGTCACTGGTCTCTAGTGAATGGATAGGCTGTGTTCTCATGAATATGAAGGGTCTTGGTGATGTCACGGGTCTCTAGTGATGGATAGGCTGTGTTCTCATGAATATGAAGGGTCTTGGTGATGTCACTGGTCTCTAGTGATTGGATAGGCTGTGTTCTCATGAATATGAAGGGTCTTGGTGATGTCACTGGTCTCTAGTGAATGGATAGGCTGTGTTCTCATGAATATGAAGGGTCTCTGTGATGTCACTGGTCTCTAGTGATTGGATAGGCTGTGTTCTCATGAATATGAAGGGTCTCGGTGATGTCACTGGTCTCTAGTGATTGGATAGGCTGTGTTCTTATGAATATGAAGGGTCTCGGTGATGTCACTGGTCTCTAGTGATGGATAGGCTGTGTTCTCATGAATATGAAGGGTCTCGGTGATGTCACTGGTCTCTAGTGATTGGATAGCTGGTTTCTCATGAATATGAAGGGTCTCGGTGATGTCACTGGTCTCTAGTGATGGATAGGCTGTGTTCTAATGAATATGAAGGGTCTTGGTGATGTCACTGGTCTCTAGTGATGGATAGGCTGTGTTCTCATGAATATGAAGGGTCTCGGTGATGTCACTGGTCTCTAGTGATGGATAGGCTGTGTTCTCATGAATATGAAGGGTCTCTGTGATGTCACTGGTCTCTAGTGATTGGATAGGCTGTGTTCTCATGACTATGAAGGGTCTTGGTGATGTCACTGGTCTCTAATGAATGGATAGGCTCTGTTCTCATGACTATGAAGGGTCTTGGTGATGTCACTGGTCTCTAGTGATGGATAGGCTGTGTTCTCATGAATATGAAGGGTCTCGGTGATGTCACTGGTCTCTAGTGATGGATAGGCTGTGTTCTCATGAATATGAAGGGTCTCGGTGATGTCACTGGTCTCTAGTGATGGATAGGCTGTGTTCTCATGAATATGAAGGGTCTCTGTGATGTCACTGGTCTCTAGTGATTGGATAGGCTGTGTTCTCATGAATATGAAGGGTCTCGGTGATGTCACTGGTCTCTAGTGATTGGATAGGCTGTGTTCTCATGACTATGAAGGGTCTTGGTGATGTCACTGGTCTCTAATGAATGGATAGGCTCTGTTCTCATGACTATGAAGGGTCTCAGTGATGTCACTGGTCTCTAGTGATGGATAGGCTGTGTTCTCATGAATATGAAGGGTCTCGGTGATGTCACTGGTCTCTAGTGATTGGATAGGCTGTGTTCTCATGAATATGAAGGGTCTCAATGATGTCACTGGTCTCTAGTGATGGATAGGCTGTGTTCTCATGAATATGAAGGGTCTTGGTGATGTCACTGGTCTCTAGTGATGGATAGGCTGTGTTCTCATGAATATGAAGGGTCTCGGTGATGTCACTGGTCTCTAGTGGTGGATAGGCTGTGTTCTCATGATTATGAAGGGTCTCGGTGATGTCACTGGTCTCTAGTGATGGATAGGCTGTTTTCTAATGAATAAGAAGGGTCTTAGTGATGTCACTCGTCTCTAGTGATGGATAGGCTGTGTTCTCATGAATATGAAGGGTCTCGGTGATGTCACTGGTCTCTAGTGATGGATAGGCTGTGCTCTCATGAATATGAAGGGTCTCGGTGATGTCACTGGTCTCTAGTGATTGGATAGGCTGTGTTCTCATGAATATGAAGGGTCTCGGTGATGTCACTGGTCTCTAGTGATTGGATAGGCTGTGTTCTCATGACTATGAAGGGTCTTGGTGATGTCACTGGTCTCTAATGAATGGATAGGCTCTGTTCTCATGACTATGAAGGGTCTTGGTGATGTCACTGGTCTCTAGTGATGGATAGGCTGTGTTCTCATGAATATGAAGGGTCTCGGTGATGTCACTGGTCTCTAGTCATGGATAGGCTGTGTTCTCATGAATATGAAGGGTCTCGGTGATGTCACTGGTCTCTAGTGATTGGATAGGCTGTGTTCTCATGAATATGAAGGGTCTCGGTGATGTCACTGGTCTCTGGTGATTGGATAGGCTGTGTTCTCATGACTATGAAGGGTCTCGGTGATGTCACTGGTCTCTAGTGATGGATAGGCTGTGTTCTCATGAATATGAAGGGTCTCGGTGATGTCACTGGTCTCTAGTGATGGATAGGCTGTGTTCCCATGAATATGAAGGGTCTCGGTGATGTCACTGGTCTCTAGTGATTGGATTGGCTGTGTTCTCATGAATATGAAGGGTCTCGGTGATGTCACTGGTCTCTAGTGATGGATAGGCTGTGTTCTCATGAATATGAAGGGTCTCGGTGATGTCACTGGTCTCTAGTGGTGGATAGGCTGTGTTCTCATGATTATGAAGGGTCTCGTGAAGTCACTGGTCTCTAGTGATGGATAGGCCATGTTTTCAGTGAATGAATAAGCTGTAAGCTTAACCCGCGAAAATGGCTTTTTTATGTCCAAATATACAGGAACTGTTTTTTTCCCAGAGAAAACTTATAACAACCACGGATTTAATGGGTTTTTTCTTTGTTTGTTGTTTAATAAAGTCTTTGTAGGGCTTCTTGAACTGTATAAGCTGCTACATTTCCTTGGAAAGGATACAAAATGTCAATGTTTTGGTATTACAAGCTGTAATATATTAGACGTCTTAACAAAAAGTTAGGAGAAAGTTAAACTTTGAGTAGAATCAGTCGGGTGAAAGTGACCGGGGTCGCCATGTCACTGGTAGTTCACAAAACTATTCTTATTAATCCATTAAGCTCATTATGTCCTTTGGTCGATGTTGATGCGGAAGGAAAGGCTTCTCATCATTTTAATGTATGATGCGCTCAGGTTCTTGCGGCGCTTTGAATTGTAGAGCCATTTCAGTTGCTAATTACCCGCTATTTTAATTTCAAAGCGGCCATTAACTCCAGCGTCTGCGGTCTAATGGATCTGAGGCTGTAGTTAAGCTCTGTTGTGTGTAATGAACAATAGGGGGGTTCGGAGGTGAACTTCTTCTGTGAAGTTCTAATTTTGGGCCTTTTTAGGACTTGGGAAGGCCAAGGGCAACAATGTAATGTTTTCATTTCTATGTCCTTTACACGCGGATTTTATTTTTACAGATCTGTATATATGAATGTGATCTGGGGCTCATACTTAAAACACTTTTCTCCTTTTAGTTTACATTTATATAGGAACATATATTTAGTTGTGGTGCATTCATCTCATTTTCCAACATGGCAACCCCTTTTCTTGTCTGAGCTCAGACAATTTTCTTTTTAGGTCTCTGACCCTGTAGATTATTTTCTTGCAGTGCCATTCATTTTCTGCCATTCATAAAGCCACTAGATGGGGAACCTACACTTCTCTATATCAGGGGTCTCCAAACTGTTGACCGGGGGCTGGATATGCGGTACTTTGCTTGCCTTTATCTGGCCCTTGGTGAACTAATCCTCCAATGGATACCAATGATGGGGCACCATTCCTTCCACTGGTATCAATGATGGGGCACCATTTCTGTCACTGGCACCATCAATGGGACTCTATTCCTCCAACTGACACCACTTATGGGGCACCATTCCTTCCCCTGACACCATCGATGAGGCACTATTTCTCCGATACCAATGATGGGGCACTATTCCTCCCTCTGAATGACAAGCAGATATTTATAAATGAGAAAATAAAACGTTAGGCACTCAACATTCAATACTTTCTAGTTGTGAGAGAGAGAAACACTTTGGTCTTATAGGGGGGAAAACAATGGCAGGAAAAGTTGGCTATTATGGTCTTGGGGAGATTATAGAAAGTTGGTCTTCCTGTAATGAGAACAGCAAACAATTGTAAGAAAATTGTGTACATCCTAAACTTCTCAGAGGGATATTCTGTCCTGTGTAATTACAATCTCTTTATTTTCATAATCTCATCCTTGCTCTTCACGTGTCTGACATCATCCCTTCCTCCCTCCTCCTCACCTCCCTCATTCTAGTCCTCATGTCTCACCTGCCTGCCATCAATTCGATCTTCGCTCCTTCCTCCTCACCTCCCTGCCATCAATCCCACCCATGCTCTTCACCTCCCTGCCATCAATCCCACCCATGCTCCTCACCTCCCTGCCATCAATCCCACCCATGCTCTTCACCTCCCTGCCATCAATCCCACCCTTGCTCTTCACCTCCCTGCCATCAATCCCACCCTTGCTCTTCACCTCCCTGCCATCAATCCCACCCTTGCTCTTCACCTCCCTGCCATCAGTCCCACCCTTACTCCTCCCCTCCCTGCCATCAATCCCACCCTTGCTCCTCACCTCCCTGCCATCAATCCCACCCTTACTCCTCACCTCCCTGCCATCAATCCCACCCATGCTCTTCACCTCCCTGCCATCAATCCCACCCTTACTCCTCACCTCCCTGCCATCAATCCCACCCTTACTCCCCACCTCCCTGCCATCAATCCCACCCATGCTCTTCATCTCCCTGCCATCCATTCCACCCATGCTCTTCACCTCCCTGCCATCAATACCACCCTTGCTCCTCACCTCCCTGCCATCAATCCCACCCTTGCTCCTTAACTCCCTGCCATCAATCCTACCCTTACTCCTCACCTCCCTGCCATCAATCCCACCCTTGCTCCTCACCTCCCTGCCATCAATCCCACCCTTGCTCCTCACCTCCCTGCCATCAATCCCATCCTTGCTCCTCACCTCCCTGCCATCAATCCCACCCTTGCTCCTTACCTCCCTGCCATCAATCCCATCCTTGCTCCTCACCTCCCTGCCATCAATCCCACCCTTGCTCCTTACCTCCCTGCCATCAATCCCATCCTTGCTCCTCACCTCCCTGCCATCAATCCCACCCTTGCTCCTCACCTCCCTGCCATCAATCCCATCCTTGCTCCTCACCTCCCTGCCATCAATCCCACCCTTGCTCCTTAACTCCCTGCCATCAATCCTACCCTTACTCCTCACCTCCCTGCCATCAATCCCACCCTTGCTCCTCACCTCCCTGCCATCAATCCCACCCTTGCTCCTCACCTCCCTGCCATCAATCCCATCCTTGCTCCTCACCTCCCTGCCATCAATCCCACCCTTGCTCCTTACCTCCCTGCCATCAATCCCATCCTTGCTCCTCACCTCCCTGCCATCAATCCCACCCTTGCTCCTTACCTCCCTGCCATCAATCCCACCCTTGCTCCTCCCCTCCCTGCCATCAATCCCACCCTTGCTCCTCCCCTCCCTGCCATCAATCCCACCCTTGCTCCTCCCCTCCCTGCCATCAATCCCACCCTTGCTCCTCACCTCCCTGCCATCAATTCCACCCTTACTCTTCACCTCCCTGCCATCAATTCCATCCTTACTCTTCACCTCCCTACCATCAATTCCACCCTTACTCTTCACCTCCCTGCCATCAATTCCACCCTTGCTCCTTACCTCCCTGCCATCAATCCCACCCTTGCTCCTCACCTGCCTGCCATCAATCCCACCCTTGCTCCTCACCTGCCTGCCAATTGCCATCAATCCCACCCTTGCTCCTCACCTCCCTGCCATCAATCCAAACCTTACTCTTCACCTCCCTGCCATAAATCCCACCCTTGCTCCTCACCTCCCTGCCATCAATCCAAACCTTACTCTTCACCTCCCTGCCATCATCCTGCCCACTCTTGCGCTTGACCTCCCTGCCATCAATCCCATCATTGTGTCTCACCTTCCTGCCATCAATCCCATCATTGTGTCTCACCTTCCTGCCATCAATCCCATCATTGTGTCTCACCTTCCTGCCATCAATCTCATCTTCACTTCTTGTCTCCCTGCATGCCATCAATACAATCATCGCTTCTCGCCTCCCTGCCATCATTCACCTTCCTCCCATGTTTTCCACCCTCACTTCTGACCTCTCTGCCATCAAATCCATCCTCACTCCTCCCTTCCCTTTTAATACCTCCATCCTCACCTCCTTGCGTTTCTTCTTCTCCTTATTCAATACCTCCCAACCCTTATGGAATCCTGTCCTTATGCTTTGCTTTGTGTTATATCATTGGGGGAAATTTGCCTTTAAAATGCTTTTAAGGAATGCAAACATAGCCCTTCAACCAATGCAATTGTGTGTCATTTTAGCATGCCTTAAGCACAGTTTATCAGTTCCTAAGTGAGTCAGTCGTACATCATACAGTTCATCGTATCCCCAAATGTGTTCCGCCCCTCTTCTCTCTCTATTATGAATGTTCTATTTACACATGATAAAAAAAAGAGTATGTACAAAGAAAAAAAAATAAGTGACAGCTCATCCATATTTTGTGTGTAATAAGAGCCTGTCAGGCAGAGGATTCTGGGAGCCGTCTCAGCATGCGCCAGACGCAGAGACGTGTCCGCCTGACAGCTGACATGGAGCGGTATTGGCAGGCTCGGCAGTTCAGAGATTTTCTTGTTTCCCTTCTCTAATCTGAGCGGGAGGTTAAATATAATCGCACATGACAGCCCCCTGTTGCCGAGCCCTCCTTCTCCTGTAGATATTCACCGGATCGCTCTTCGCCCGACTCCAACTTGCTTGTATTTTTTCCTAGAGCAAACTGATTTGCATTCTATTTTTTTATTTATTTTTAATCCCTAAAAACAACTCCAGTCAGATATATCAGCACACCCTTTAGTATACATGAGCTTATTTCTATCATTCAGCCATTCATTGCCTGAAATCCTTCTGAATACTGAGCCGCTACACACCAGATGAAAGCTGAAAATAGTCTTGCAGTGGAAGTGGCAGGGAATTCATTTTAGTGACAATTTTGCAGATGGGGCTTCTAAGTCAGTGAAAATGTCCATTATATTGGGGGGTGTAGTATTTAAGTGTAGCCAGCCTGTTCGAAGGGTCTAAAATTTAAATTAAGCTTTTTTTTATTTAACAACTTTGTATTAATGAATTCCTGATGTGTTACAAGGGACGGGTCTGGTGGACAGCGGAATGGGTCTGGAGGGCAGAGGGATGGGTCTGGAGGAAAGAAGCTTTGGTCTAATGGACGGAGGGACGGGTCTGGTGGAGGGAGGGACGAGTCTGGTGGAGGGAGGGATGGGTCTTGTGGAGGGAGGGATGGGTCTGGTGGAGGGGGGGACAGGTCTGGTGGAGGGAGGGACGGGTCTGGTGGACAGAAGAACAGGTTTGGTGGACAGAGGGACGGGTCTGGTGGACAGAGGACAGAAGGACGGTTCTGGTGGACAGAGGACAGAAGGACGGTTCTGGTGGACAGAGGACAGAAGGACGGTTCTGGTGGACAGAGGACAGAAGGACGGGTCTGGTGGACAGAGGACAGAAGGACGGGTCTGGTGGACAGAGGACAGAAGGACGGGTCTGGTGGACAGAGGACAGAAGGACGGGTCTGGTGGACAGAGGACAGAAGGACGGGTCTGGTGGACAGAGGACAGAAGGACGGGTCTGGTGGACAGAGGACAGAAGGACGGGTCTGGTGGACAGAGGACAGAAGGACGGGTCTGGTGGACAGAGGACAGAAGGACGGGTCTGGTGGACAGAGGACAGAAGGACGGGTCTGGTGGACAAAAGGATAGGTCTGCAGGGTGGAGAGATGGGACTGGAGGGCAGAGGGACTGGTCTGGGGGACAGAAGAATGGGTGTGGAGGACAAAGGGAGGGGTTTGGAAGACAGAGCAGTGGGTTTGGAGGACAGAGGGACAGGTCCGAAGGACAGATGGTCAGGTCAGGAGGGCAGAGGGACGGTTCTGGATGGCAGAGGGATTGGTGTGGAGGACAAAGGGATAGGTTCGAAGGACAGATGGTCAGGTCTGGAGGATGGAGTGATGGGTCTGGAGTGCAGAGGAATGGCTCTGGAGAACAGAAGAATGGGTGTGGAGGACAAAAGGACAGGTTGGGAAGACAGAGCGATGGGTTTGGAGGACAGAGGGTTGGGTGTGGAGGACAGAGAGATGTGTGTGGACAGAGTAACAGGTGTGGAAGACAGAAGATCAGGTGTGGGGGGACAGATCTGAAGGAGTGAGAGGCAGAGAGGACAGAAGGGTGTGTCAGGAGGACAGAGAGATGGGTGTGGAGTGGACAGAAAAACGGGTCTGGAGGTCAGAGGGACAAGTCTGGAGGTCGGTGGGGACAAGTCTGGAGGTCGGTGGGGACAAGTCTGGAGGTCGGTGGGGACAAGTCTGGAGGTCGGTGGGGACAAGTCTGGAGGTCAGAGACAGGTCTGGAGGACAGAGAAATTTGGGTAAGAAAAGACCAGCTGGAAGGTACCAGCATGCGGTATTGGCTTTCAGTGCAGAATGGCCCCTTAGCATTAATAACAGGTACGCTTTAATAGCTGCTGCAGTTTTCCTGGAGACAGTTTACTAATGGGAGCAGCAATTCAATTAAGTCCATGGCGGAGGGGCTGATAGCGGGAGAGGCAGCGGTGTCTCCTGAATGTATGCAGGATTTTATACAGCTGCAACAAAGCGTGCGCGGTTTTCCTAAACAGACAATAGACACCACCAGCTCTCCAGATATGAGGACACACGGCTGCAATCTTACAGCTCATCTCCTATTGCAGCCTGAACGGAGTCTGGATGGGACTTAAAGGTGAACTCCAGCCAGAAAGCAAAGACTAATGTGCAAGATACTTGCTTACCTGGGCCAAGAATGCTTTATTTTTATTTATTATTTAACTCCATTGTTGTAAGACTTTTTGTTCCACCACCATCTCCATTCTTAAGCCTTTGAAGGGCAGTTTCTGTTTTGTACTATGTGGACATTTAGTAGGAAGCAACTAATACCCATTTAGCACCTCATACATTGTCGCTGCTTTCCCATTGATTCATTGGAAATGTAGCTGATATTTCCCTCCAAGGAAAGACCTTGGATGTGACGTGGTGCCTGTATAGACCCTCCTCTAGGTGCCCAGGTAATGTATAGTTATCAGAGGAACCAAGATGGCAGCTTCCATGGTTGAAAACTATAGGAGGGTTTAGTTCCAATTTAAGATCTGCATTTGTTGCTCTGTTCAGTTTCATGTGGGTTTCTCGTGTGGCCTTCTACTGCTTGAGGGATCCCGACTTGTTGTGGAGCTGTCAAGGTCATTCTATCAAGTCTTATTGCCATCTTTCGGAGGACAGGTCAGAAATCGAAGTGCAGCACCTCATATATGGTGCTGGAGGAGGGAACGTATCCCTTCTCTAAAGCATTCAGGCTCTGAGGCTCTAGCTCATGACAGAAACAGATTTTCAAGTCTACTTGTTAAAATCTCATCAAAAAAAAAGTTCATCACAAAGGTGGCTGATGGGGTTGAGGTCAAGTCTTTCTGAAGACCACTTGCATTCCTCCACAAGAAACTGGTCTCTGTGGAGCCGGCTTTGTACAGAGGGGCATAGTCATGCTGGAACAGAAAAGGGCCTTCACCGACGTGCTACCACAAGGTTGGAAGAGCATAATTGTCTACAATGTCTTTACATGATGTAGTATCAACAGTATATATTGCTGAAAACCTGAACTCTGTCATTTGAAGAGGGGTCTACATACTTTTGGTCATATAGTTAGTAGGTGTGATGGTCAGGTATTCACAAACCATGCTCTGGATAAATGGTCTCCAAATTGTGTCCCGGGACCGGATGTGGCCCTTTGTTTGCTTTTATCCGGCCCTTGAGCAATATTTCACGCCGACCGTGCCGCGTCGGTGACACGCGGCTGTTGGAACACATCTGCCTCCTTGTCGTCCCGGTTTGGTGCGCAGCGCGTGACTCCCACGTGGCGTAGGGTGGTCACGTGTCGCGCCAATGATGTGCAGGGGTTTGGTTTAGTCTGCCCCCTTGACGTGCGGGGGTTGGGTTCCGTCTGCCCCCTTGACGTCTGTGCCAGGTGCATAACACTTTGTTCAGCGTGACGGTAGCGTGCTGCATCAGAGGCAGCGCCCCCCAAGCTCCTTGTGTCTCCAATCGGATTTGGTTTCCATTGACACACCCCTTGGACGTCCCAGGGCCAATCACAATACCCATGGTTTAGTCTATGTGGAGGCTTGAAGCGCACGCCATCTTTGGTGACCAGGAAGTGGTTGCTCGTGCGATGGACATTGCTTATAAATTTCTGGAGGGCAGCAGTGGAGGGACACCCCAGATGATGTTGCGAAACGCGTCGGGAGACTCCACTGTTGCCGTTTTAGTTTGACAAGCGCTGTTTTCATCTTCCAATGTAAGTGTTTCTACCTACAATAAATGTATTTGCCATACAATATCACGCTATGTGCCCTTCTCTTTTCCTTTCATACCCCATCTGGTTCCATTCCTGGCATCACTTGGGTTATTACCCATAAGTACCCAGCATCAGCATACCCTCCGGCATTGGTTTGGTGTGTGAGACGTTTTGTGGGAACTACAGCAGAGTATCCAGCTTCTACAGTGGTTTATGCCATGCCTAGTTGACCCTTTGAAGGTATGTTCTTTAGGGTTCACTGTTTCCGGTAAGCCTCTTCTAGATTGGTGGTGGCCATCTTCACTTCACTTGTTTCATTCAAGATTGTGGGAGCACCAACACTTTGATTTATATTGAACCCTTTTTTTTTATTATTAACCATTTCAGAGACCTTTATATGTTTTTTCATACAAACATTTATTCACTGATTATTGCAATCTTATTGTTCAGCACGGTGTTCATATCACTTGGTGTGATTTTATATGTTTAGTGCTACAATTTATATGTTTTTCAATATTTTATCCGCTGACACCCAACAATGGAGCATCATTTCCCCCACTGACACCAGTGAAGGGGCACAGTCCCTCCCAATGACACCAACGACGGGACATGACTTTTCCCACCACGTGACACCAATGTTGGGGCACAGTTCCTTTCACTGACACCAGTGAAGGGGCACAGTCCCTCCCAATGACACCAACGATGGGACATGACTTTTCCCACCACGTGACACCAATGTTCGGGCACAGTTTCTCCCAATGACACCAATGATGGGGCACAGTCCCTCTCAATGACACCAACGATGGGACATGACTTTTCCCACCACGTGACACCAATGTTGGGGCACAGTTTCTCCCAATGACACCAATGATGGGGCACAGTCCCTCCCAATGACACCAACGACGGGACATGACTTTTCCCACCACGTGACACCAATGTTGGGGCACAGTTTCTCCCAATGACACCAATGATGGGGCACAGTCCCTCCCAATGACACCAACGACGGGACTTGATTTTTCCCACCCAGTGACACCAATGTTGGGGCACAGTTCCTTTCATTGACACCAAATATGGGGTATTGTTTACTCCCACTGATGCTGGAACATATTCTACCTCCATTGGCCAAAATAAGCCCCCACCCCAAGTCTGAAAGACAGTAAACTGGCCCTTTTGCTTAGGAAGTTTGGAGATCCCTGCTCTGGATGCTCATTTTTAAGAACTAAATAGTTTCCTGAGCCTCTGTTGTTGGCAATGAAGTATAATATCTTTGACATTCTGGGTTAGTTTAAAGCTTTGTTTGCAACATAACCTACAAAACTGGAGCCCAAGGGTAAATTCATTTGAGATACTGGAAAATCGTTCACCTAGTTCCTATCTTTTTCCTTCTTCAGAATAGAAAAATGGCCAGTTTGCTCAACACCCCCCCCTCCCAACCACCACTTCCATCTCGTCTCTATAGTTAGATCTTTAAATCTCCCAGCACTGACCAGCTCAATACATGTGATGGCTTTTCATCCCACAGTCCTTCAGGGCATCAGCATCTTCAGCCCTTGTAAAAGTCGATGAAAAATTGATCAAAACCAGATCCATGTAAAAGAGAAAATAGGCTATATTTAGCCTCGTGCCTTGGCATGTTGATGAATTGTTCAAGAGAAATTTCTTTGCTGAATTTCTGGAAAAGAAAGCGAGACAACGGAGGATGTTTGTCCTTGAGGCCTAGCCGTGGACTCCGAGTGCAAGGAATGGCAAGTTTTGAGTTTCGAAATTTAAATGCAAAGGGCCCCGAAAAACTTTGCGTAGAATGAATGTGAAGCTTCAGGAGGAGATGTCTACTCCTGGAGATGTCTACTCCTGGAGATGTCTACTCCTGGAGATGTCTACTCCTGGAGATGTCTAGGGCAATTGAACTTTTTTTTGTTATAGTCTGCAAATCCATAGTGCCTGGGTTGCGAAATCGCTTAGCAACCAATCAGCTTCTAAGTTTTAGTGTCAAAGCCTAACTGAACAAGCTGAAGTTAGAAGCTGATTGCCTACCATGCACAGCTGCACCAGATTTTGCACTCTCAACTTTTAGTAAATCATCCCCATAGTGTCCAGTGAACTCCATACAACCAATCATTGCTGGTGCTATGATGGACAACTGATGGAGGGCGCAATCAGACAAGTCCAAAAAACAGCAAAATTTCACCAGCTTTATGTAGATGACAAGGGTCACAATTGTGTTGTTCCCCGTTCCTAGATATACGTAAAGATGTAGGGCAGAGTTTCTCAAACCTTTTTCCGTCAAAGCACCCTCCAAAATCATGGACATCCTCAAGGCACCCTTTAAAATCATGGACAGTCTCAAGGCACCCCTTTCTAAAATGTAAAAATCTATTCTAACCTCCACACGTAGACACCCAACGTTGGAAGTGATTTATTCTTTCAAAGCAAATACACTTTTGCACACTGGTATTGACTAGCATTCCAATGTTTCTCTTCTCCCTCAATCCTTTCAGCTAATGTGACCTCAGTGCTCAGTAGTGATGAGCCGAACACCCCCGGGTTCGGTTCGCACCAGAACCCGCGAACGGACCGAAAGTTCGTACGAACATTAGAACCCTATTAAATACAATGGATGCGAACGTTCGAATTCTAAAGTGCTAATTATAACAACTATTATGCATGTTATTGTCCTAAAAAGGGTTTGGGAACCCGGGTTCTGCACCAGGGGACATGTATCAATGCAAAAAGAAGTTTTAAAAACGGTCGTTTTTCGGGAGCAGTCATTTTAATGATGCATAAAGTGAAAAAAAAAAGTCAAATATTTCTTTAAATATCGTACCTGGGGGGTGTCTAAAGTATGCCTGTGAAGTGCCACGTGTTTCCCGTGTTTAGAACTGTCCCTGCACAAAATGACACTTCTAAAGGAAAAAAAAGCCATTTAAAACTTCTTGCGGCTTTAATGTAATGTCTGGTCCCGGTAATATGGATGAAAATCTTTAAGAAAAATGGCATAGCTACCCCATGACCCCCCCCCCCCTACCCCAGCCCATTACCAGCCCCTTTGGGTCTTGTATGGATATTAAGGGGAACCCCGCACATAAAATAAAAAAGGCCCTATATACTCTGAACAGCCGTATACAGGCGGTGCATACAAGACAGGGACTGTAGGTTTGTTCTTATGTAGAATGTGTTTGTAATTTTGAACAGGTACATTGTTTAAGTGTAGCTCCAGCCCAAAAATCTATTTTTAAACTTTTTGGAAAACATAGGTAAGGGTTATCACCCCTGTAACATTTGTTTTGCTGTCTGTGCCCCTGTTCAGAACATTTCACCTCACTTTCCGTCCCAATGACAACTGTATTTGAAATGTGGTGTTTTTCTTGAAACAAGGATTGCTGATAAAGCATCAGTACAGAGGAGACACCTTTCTCCCATATTTATTCTTACAGGAGAGAATTTTCCTTCCTAGGGGTAGATTTCCTCTCACTTCCTGTTGTCTTCTTGCGTTTGCAAGTAGGAGTCGTTTGTAAGTTGGATGTTTGAAAGTAGGGACCTGCCGTATATACTCTGCAGAAATAGGCCCCTTAGTTGTTGGTGTTGGCACAACACTGTAAGCACTCAGTTACTCTTGGTTGGTGCTGGAACGCCTTGCTGTCAACTATTATATCAGGAATTTTAATTACATATAATTGTTGAACAGTGGTAGTAAAAATTGGGCCTTTGATGGTGGTGCTGGTGCCACAACACTGTAAGCCCTGACAGTTACTCTTGGTGGGTGCAGCAATGGGCCCTGCTGTGAATTATTAGATCAAGAATTGTAATTGCATGCCCCTGTTGAACAGGGGCTGAAAAATTGGGCTTTTCGTGGTGGTGGTGGTGGTGGTGGTGTTGCCACAACACTGTAAGCCCTCAGAGTTACTCTTGGTGGGTGCAGGAATGGGCCCTGCTGTGAATTATTAGATCAAGAATTGTAATTACATGCCCCTTTTGAACAGGGGCTGAAAAATTGGGCCTTTCGTGGTGGTGGTGGTGGTGGCGTTGCCACAACACTGTAAGCCCTCAGACTTACTCTTGGTGGGTGCAGGAATGGGCCCTGCTGTGAATTATTACATCAAGAATTGTAATTGCATGCCCCTGTTGAACAGGGGCTGAAAAATTGGGCCTTAGGCACTGGTGGCACAACACTACAACCCCTCACAGATACTGTACTTGGAGCACAGCAATGAGCCCTGTTGCAAAGTATTGCTTCAAAAATTGTAATGACACGCCCCTGTTAAACAGGGGCTGAAAAATTGGGCCTTAGGCACTGGTGGCACAACACTACAACCCCTCACAGATACTGTACTTGGAGCACAGCAATGAGCCCTATGGCAAATTATTGCTAAAAAAATTGTAAGTACACGCCCCTGTAAAACAGGGGCTGAAAAATTGGGCCTTAGCCACTGGTGGCGGCACCCATAAACAAAAATGATCTTCCAAGCTATCATCATCAATCGTATCATTGAGGACTCGGAGGAGGAGGATAGCCAGTCAACATAACAGCACAGGCACTCAGCATCAGCATCAGTCTTGAAGGGACGTGACATGTTAAAATCAATTAGTCTGTTATATCAGCATCAGGTGTGTGGTAGCTGGTGGTGATCCAAGACTGGTTCATCTTGATGAAAGTCAGTCGATCAACCGAGTCGGTGGACAGGCGCACCCTGTGATCCGTGACAAATCCTCCAGCAGCACTGAATGTGCGTTCCGAAAGAACGCTGGATGCAGGACAGGCCAGTAGCTCAATTGCATACTGTGCAAGCTCTGGCCAGTGATCCATCCTCAAGACCCAGTAAGCCAGAGGATTTTCAGTGGGGAAGGTGTCCAAGTCTGACCTTGCCCCTAGATATTCCTGCACCATGTTTATCAGACGCTGGCGATGGTTGCTGGAACCAATCATACTTTGGGGCTGCGGACTAAAGAATTGTCTGAACGCATCGGTCAGACGGCCACCTTCCCCACCGCTCCTTCTTTGACTGGCCGAAGCCTCAGCAACTCGTTGTCCTGGACCAGGAGTTTGTAACCTCCCAGTCTCTGGGAACGCGTTGCACAGACCTTTCTGCAAGGCCTCCCGGAGTTGTCTCATCCTCTGCTCCCTCTGCGACGGTAACATAAGGTCCGCAACCTTACCCTTGTACCGTGGATCAAGGAGAGTGGCCAGCCAGTAATGGTCCCTCTCCTTGATCCGAAGAATACGATTATCCTTCCGCAGACTTTGCAGGATCAGGGAGGCCATGCAGCGTAGGTTTGCTGAGGCATTCGCTCCGGAGTCCTCTGGGTCACTAAGGACGACATGATCCGCAGTCACCTCCTCCCAGCCACGTACAAGTCCACTGGTTTCTTGGGACTGTAAATCATCCCTAAAAGACTGCTGCTGATGATGCTGAGTGCCAGCCTCCACCTCCATGCTGACACAATCCTCCTCCTCCTCCTCCTCTTCCTCTTCCTGTGCGATGGGTGGGACAGAAGGAACACTGTCTGGGTAAAGGGGGCCTTGAGAGGCAAGGAAGTCCTCCTCTTCCTGCCTGTGTTCTGCCTCAAGTGCCCTGTCCATTATTCCACGCAGCGTGTGCTCCAACAGGTGGACAAGAGGTACAGTGTCACTGATGCATGCACTGTCACTGCTCACCATCCTCGTGGCCTCCTCAAATGGTGCCAGGACAGTGCATGCATCCCTGATCATGCCCCACTGGCGTGGAGAAAAAAAACCAAGCTCCCCTGACCCTGTCCTGGTGTCGTAGTCGCACAGGTACTCATTGATGGCCCTCTGCTGCGTGTGCAGCCGCTGCAGCATGGCCAACGTTGAGTTCCACCTGGTGGGCATGTCACATATAAGGCGGTTCTTGGGCAGGTTCAACTCCTTTTGCAGCTCAGCCAGGCGAGCACTGGCATTATAAGATCTGCGGAAATGCACACACACTTTCCTGGCCTGCCTCAGGACATCCTGTAAGCCCGGGTACCTGCCCAAGAACCGCTGCACCACCAGGTTAAGGACGTGAGCCACACAGGGCACATGGGTCAGTTGTCCCTGTCGGAGGGCGGAGAGGAGGTTGGTGCCATTGTCGCAAACCACCATTCCTGGCTTAAGCTGGCGTGGCGTCAACCACCTCTCGGCCTGGCCCTGCAGAGCAGACAGGACCTCTGCCCCAGTGTGGCTTCTGTCCCCCAAACACACCAGCGCAAGCACGGCATGGCATCTTTTTGCCTGCGTACTTGCGTAGCCCCGTGAACGGCTACGGAGCACCGCTGGTTCATAGGACAAACCACAGGAAGAGGCCATGGAGGAAGAAGAAGAGGAGGGGGTGGAGGAGAGAGGTGTGTCACAACCAGTAGTAGCATTTTGGAGGCGTGGCGGTGGGACAACCTCCAACACTACTGCACCTTGTCCTGCATCCTTCCCAGCTGCCAAAAGAGTGACCCAATGGGCCGTGAAAGAAAGGTAACGTCCCTGTCCATGCCTGCTGGACCATGAGTCAGCGGTAATATGCACCTTACCGCTGACCGCCCTGTCCAGCGAGGCCAAGACATTGCCTTCCACATGCTGGTAGAGAGCCGGAATAGCCTTCCGTGAGAAAAAGTGGCGTTTGGGAACCTGCCACTGAGGAACCGCACATTGCACAAACTCACGGAAGGGGGCCGAGTCTACCAACTGAAAAGGCAGCAGTTGAAGCGCTAGCAATTTAGCCAAGCTAGCATTCAACCGCTGGGCATGTGGATGGCTGGGAGTGAACTTCTTTCGACGGTCCAGCAGCTGGGGCAGGGAAATTTGCCTGCTAGAATCGGACGTCGGTGTACTGCTAGCAGAGTGGCCGCAAGTACTTGGCTGTGACACACCTAATTCTACACCTTCATTCCTCTCAGTGCATGTTTCAGAGAGGACTGAAGTTATAGTGGGGTTGGAGATCCCAGCTGATGCGGTGCAAGGAGAGGTCCGCTTTGTTCTTTGGTGTGGGTCTTTGAGGTAGGCTTGCCAACGAGCTGCATGGCAGGTCAACATATGTCTGGTCAGGCATGTGGTACCCAAGCGGCTGATGTTTTGGCCACGCGATATACGCTTGAGACATATGTTGCAAACAGCAGCTGTGCGATCTGATGCACTAGCCTCAAAAAAGGCCCACACCAAAGAACTTTTTGAATGACGGGCAGAGGCAGCGCCCTGCACAGGCGGAGCTCTGCGGTGTGATTCCGTCGGTGTACTGCCCTTACGCTGGCCACCAAAGGGCATCCTGTCTCGTTGGAGATGTGCCTCCTCCTCATCCTCCTCCTCCTCTCTCCTATTAGGCACCCATGTGGAGTCAGTGACCTCATCATCCCCTCCCTCCTCATCACTGGAGCCAATCTGGCAGTATGCTGCAGCTGCTGGAACATGACTGCCAGATTGGTGTCCTTCTTGAGCATCCCCTCTGTCTGCTCTCACGCTACTGCCTTCCTGTAGCTGGGTTTCATCATCAGACCCTTCGAAACGCTGGGCATCCTCCTGGAGCATGTACCCAACACTGTGCTCAAACAGTTCGGGGGACTCCTCAGGAGGAGGGCATGGTGGGTCTAGGGAAGGAGTGACTGATGATGAGTCTGACATTGATACCAGGGAAGAGGACGCTTTGGCAGCTGCTTTGCCAGTACCCTGAGCCTGGGTGAGAGAGGATGAGGAGGAGGAGGAGGGCTTGGTCATCCACTCTACCAAGTCTTCGGCATGATGTGGCTCAACATGTCCAGCTGCCGAAAAGAAGGACAAGCGTGTCCCATGGCCATGTGCTGATGACAATGCACCGCGTCCACGACCAGCACTGTTGCCCCCAGACACAGAGCCTGCTTGCCCTCTTTTATTGCCTCCTGACTGTCTGCCTCTCCTTGTTTGCCTTCCAGACATTCTAATAGATGGCCTGCAGGGAGATGGGAAAAAAGCAATAAGGGCTACCTTCAGGTGTCCTTCTCTGTCCCTTGAAACAAGGACTTGCACAGTGAAAGAAACTGACACTCTCCCTACCTACAGTTTTCTGTCCCTAGAAAAAATGTTTTTTTTAAGCACAATATAGCACAAGGAGAATTCACTCACTGTCCTTCCAGGTCCCTGGAAACAAGGACTTGCACAGTGAAAGAAACTGACACTCTCCCTACCTACAGTTTTCTGTCCCTAGAAAAAATGTTTTTTTTAAGCACAATATAGCACAAGGAGAATTCACTCACTGTCCTTCCAGGTCCCTAGAAACAAGGACTTGCACAGTGAAAGAAACTGACACTCTCCCTACCTACAGTTTTCTGTCCCTAGAAAAAATGTTTTTTTTAAGCACAATATAGCACAAGGAGAATTCACTCACTGTCCTTCCAGGTCCCTAGAAACAAGGACTTGCACAGTGAAAGAAACTGACACTCTCCCTACCTACAGTTTTCTGTCCCTAGAAAAAATGTTTTTTTTAAGCACAATATAGCACAAGGAGAATTCACTCACTGTCCTTCCAGGTCCCTGGAAACAAGGACTTGCACAGTGAAAGAAACTGACACTCTCCCTACCTACAGTTTTCTGTCCCTAGAGAAAATGTTTTTTTTAAGCACAATATAGCACAAGGAGAATTCACTCACTGTCCTTCCAGGTCCCTAGAAACAAGGACTTGCACAGTGAAAGAAACTGACACTCTCCCTACCTACAGTTTTCTGTCCCTAGAAAAAATGTTTTTTTTAAGCACAATATAGCACAAGGAGAATTCGCTCACTGTCCTTCCAGGTCCCTAGAAACAAGGACTTGCACAGTGAAAGAAACTGACCCCCCCTACCTACAGTTTTCTGTCCCTAGAAAAAATGTTTTTTTTAAGCACAATATAGCACAAGGAGAATTCACTCACTGTCCTTCCAGGTCCCTAGAAACAAGGACTTGCACAGTGAAAGAAACTGACACTCTCCCTACCTACAGTTTTCTGTCCCTAGAAAAAATGTTTTTTTTAAGCACAATATAGCACAAGGATAATTCACTCACTGTCCTTCCAGGTCCCTAGAAACAAGGACTTGCACAGTGAAAGAAACTGACACTCTCCCTACCTACAGTTTTCTGTCCCTAGAAAAAATGTTTTTTTTAAGCACAATATAGCACAAGGAGAATTCACTCACTGTCCTTCCAGGTCCCTAGAAACAAGGACTTGCACAGTGAAAGAAACTGACACTCTCCCTACCTACAGTTTTCTGTCCCTAGAAAAAATGTTTTTTTTAAGCACAATATAGCACAAGGAGAATTCACTCACTGTCCTTCCAGGTCCCTGGAAACAAGGACTTGTACAGTGAAAGAAACTGACACTCTCCCTACCTACAGTTTTCTGTCCCTAGAAAAAATGTTTTTTTTAAGCACAATATAGCACAAGGAGAATTCACTCACTGTCCTTCCAGGTCCCTGGAAACAAGGACTTGCACAGTGAAAGAAACTGACACTCTCCCTACCTACAGTTTTCTGTCCCTAGAAAAAATG
Organism: Rana muscosa; assembly: GCA_029206835.1. Taxonomy (NCBI): domain Eukaryota; kingdom Metazoa; phylum Chordata; class Amphibia; order Anura; family Ranidae; genus Rana; species Rana muscosa. The sequence goes on from CM055128.1 coordinate 3,160,234, forward strand.
TTTTTTTTAAGCACAATATAGCACAAGGAGAATTCACTCACTGTCCTTCCAGGTCCCTAGAAACAAGGACTTGCACAGTGAAAGAAACTGACACTCTCCCTACCTACAGTTTTCTGTCCCTAGAAAAAATGTTTTTTTTAAGCACAATATAGCACAAGGAGAATTCACTCACTGTCCTTCCAGGTCCCTGGAAACAAGGACTTGCACAGTGAAAGAAACTGACACTCTCCCTACCTACAGTTTTCTGTCCCTAGAAAAAATGTTTTTTTTAAGCACAATATAGCACAAGGAGAATTCACTCACTGTCCTTCCAGGTCCCTAGAAACAAGGACTTGCACAGTGAAAGAAACTGACACTCTCCCTACCTACAGTTTTCTGTCCCTAGAAAAAATGTTTTTTTTAAGCACAATATAGCACAAGGAGAATTCACTCACTGTCCTTCCAGGTCCCTGGAAACAAGGACTTGCACAGTGAAAGAAACTGACACTCTCCCTACCTACAGTTTTCTGTCCCTAGAAAAAATGTTTTTTTTAAGCACACTATAGCACAAGCACAAAACACACTGACACTCTCCCTACCTATCCTTCTCTTTCCCTAAACTAAAGGAATCCAGGTTAAGCAAGAAAGAAATAAAAGTCACTGTCCCTGCCTATGCTGCTCTATCCCTGCTCCGGAACACACTACACTAGGCCGCCGTGCTGGCGGCCTTTTATAGTGTGGGGCGTGTACTAAACACCCTCAGCAATAATTGGCCACAGGCATCCTGCCTGTGGCCAATCATTGCTCTCCTCGCTGCCGTCGCTGTGATTGGCCAAGCATGCGGGGTCACAGTGCATGCTTGGCCAATCACAGCGCCTGGATGACACTGCGATGGCGTAGTGCATTGTGGGCCGTTCGCGTCACTCGAATTTGGCGCGAACGGCCCAAATCGTTCGATCTTCGTCGAACGATCGAACAGCCGATGTTCGAGTCGAACGTATGTTCGACTCGAACACGAAGCTCATCCCTAGTGCTCAGGGAGAGGGGCACAGAAGGGTCAAACAAGGATGCTGTGGAGGCAACAGACCTCATCCTTATCAACTGATGATGTCTTTGGTTGCTAGGATGTCTAGAAAGTCATAATGGTGCATAAGAAAACCCAGGGGCCCAGGGACCAGTGCCCCAAAGGGTCACATTACAGGCAACGCCTCGTAGTCTTCCATCTAGTCCAGGCTCAGGTACCATCCATAGTGTTCCACCGTCTGGATGGATCCGATCACATAGTCTCTTAAATCCTTCTGGATCTTTGTCTAGGACCATTACATATTGTTAGATCATGGAGAGCTTCTCCAACAATGACCATCACCATTAAAGACATTGGCAAAAAAACTGCGGTACTTCCTGTGTAGGAGAGGTTATATAGGAGAGGACTTCCTGTCTTTTTGGTTTGCCAGTGTCCCATCACCTATAGGTGGCATATAACCCAGTTAGTTATTATGGCTGCTCTGTGTCCCATGATGTACGATGAAGAAACCTGTGGCTTTGTGTAATTTAAAAGGCAGGCTGGATCCATCTGCTGGCTTGTATACAACTGATCAATTTTTAGGCATGTTGCGAAGCCACCCATGAAGAAACCTCAAGGCAGCCCAGGGAGCCTGGGCACTCTGGTTGAAAAAGGCTGTTTGTCGAGTCATGTGAGATGTTCCTCAAGTAGCTTAGTAGTTGTACACTCCAGATGTGCTGGTCCACTTTCATTAAGTTGAGTCCCTAGATGCATTCGCTTCTTCTGCCCTCTACACACGAGCGGAATTCCCGTCGGAAAAAAGTTGGATGGTTTTTCCGACGGAATTCCGCTCAAGCCTGCCTTGCATACACACGGTCACACAAAAGTTCGGTGAACTTTTGACTGCCAAGAACGCAGTGACTTAAAAAGACTACGATGAGCCAGAGAAAATTAAGTTCTATGCTTCTGAGCATGCGTCGATTTGTTTCCGAGCATGCGTCGGAATTTGTACACACGATAGGATTTTTTCCTGACGGGAAAATAGAGAACCTGCTCTCTATCTTTTTCCAGCAGTTTTTACGTTGGGAAAAAGTCTGGTGGAGCATAAACCACACGGTCGGGATTCCGGACCAAAAGCTCTCATCTGACTTTTTCCAACGGGAAAACCGATCGTGTGTACGGGGCATCAGGGTAGGATCCTTGGCTTGTAGCAAGATGGAAAATAATTGGGCACCTGTCACCCTAACTTTTATGCCACCCGCAAAGAGGGTGGGCTTTGACGTTCACGCGTCAAACCCATGTGTCGATTGATGGCCAAGGTTTCTGTGCTTAGAGTGTGCTCACTAATAGTCAGCTTCTGGTCTCTAGTAATGATTGGGAGCCAGGGACTGGGTTTAGGGACCCAAGCTTGTGCCTCCTTTTTTAATACAGTACTCTTTCTCCCCATGCTGTAGGCCTGGAAGGCAAAAGAGCAGATGTATGCACCTCCTCACTAGGGATGAGCTTCGAGTTCGACTCAAACACTGCCTGTTCCCTGTTCGCCGAACAGCGAACAATTTGGGGTGTTCGCGGCAAATTCTAAAAGCCACAGAACACCCTGTAAAAGTCTATGGGAGAAATCTAAAGTGCTAATTTTAAAGGCTTATATGCTTTTATTAAAGGATTTACATTGTCATAAAAAGTGTTTGGGGACCCGGGTCCTGCCCCAGGGGACATGTATCAATGCAAAAAAAGTTTTAAAAACTGCAGTTTTTTCGGGAGCAGTGATTTTAATAATGCTTAAAGTGAAACAATAAAAGTGAAATATTCCTTTAAATTTCGTACCTGGGGGGTGTGTATGATATGCCTGTAAAGTAGCGCATGTTTCCCGTGCTTAGAACTGTCCCTGCACAAAGTGTCATTTCTGAAGGAAAAAAAGTCATTTAAAAAGCACTCGCGGCTATTAATGAATTGTCGGCTCCCGGCAATACAGAGAAAAGTCATTTATAAAAAAAAAATGCATGGGTGTCATCCCAAATTCAATTACCAGGCCCTTCAGGGGAACCCTGCGTCAAATTTAAAAAAAAATTACGTGGGGTTCCCCCCAAAGATCCATACCAGACCCTTCAGGTCTGGTATGGATTTTAAGGGGAACTCCACGCCAAATGTAAAAAAAAAATGGCGTGAAGCTCCCCCCAAAAATCCATACCAGACAGTCTAAGCACGGGAAACAAGCGCTACTTTACAGGCATACTGTACACACCCCCCAGGTACGAAATTTAAAGAAATATGTCACTTTTATTGTTTCACTTTAAGCATTACTAAAGTCACTGCTCCCGAAAAAACTTCTGTTTTTAAAACTTTTTTTTGCATTGATTGATACATGTCCCCTGGGGCAGGACCCGGGTCCCCAAACAATTTTATGACAATAATTTGCATATAAGCCTTTAAAATTAGCACTTTAGATTTTTCATGTTCGAGTCCCATAGACTTTAATGGTGTTTGGATGTTCGAACAAATTTATTGCCAGTTCTGGTGTGAACGGAACTGGGGGGTGTTCGGCTCATCCCTATTCCTCACCAGGCTGGAAGAAGAGGCAAAAGAGAGGCAGAGAGAACTTTCCGAGGTCACTTGAAATATTTATATCCTCCCCAGCACGCGACACTGGCACTAACCTAGTGGTTGGCAAAGGAAGACATTACTATTGATAACTTAACACCCAATGAAACTTCTTGCTCTATTGCCAAAGAAAACTCCCCAATGGAAGGTAGAAGCAAACAATAACACCAAACTTGGGGAAGACCTAAGGCCCCTTTCACACTGGGGCGGGCAGGTGCGGTGGCGGTATAGCAGCGCGATTTTCATCGCTGCTATACCGTCGTTCTTACTGCGGTATGCGGTCGCTAGAGGGGTGAATTTAACCCCCGCTAGCGGCCGAAAAAGGGTTAATACCGCCCGCAAACCGCGGCTATTGCCGCGGTTTGCGGGCGGTATTACCGCGCTGTCCCATTGATTTCAATGGGCAGCCGCGGTAAAGGAGCGGTGAATACACCGCTCCTTCACCGCTGTAAAGAAGCGGCTAGCAGGACTTTTGGAGCGGTCCTGCTAGCGCACCGCTTCAGTGTGAAAGCCCTCGGGCTTTCACATTGAAGAATACAGGGCACGATTTTTCATGCGGTATAATAGCACTAATATTAGCGCTAAACCGCATGAAAAACGCCCCAGTGTGAAAGGGGCCTAAGGGAAACAGAACTATCTATTAGAGCTTGGGCTGACTAGCAGAACTCAGCTTGAACAAGGTTAGAGCTAAGAGCAGAGGGTCCCTACACATGTTTGGTAACTGAGTGAAATCCACATTGTAGATTAAAACGGAATTAAACCCATTAATTTAACGGTTTTGTTTTTCAAAAAACAGTTACATTTACGAGAAGGTAACTGTCACATTTGGTTGTGCTCTCAACCAAACTGTCAAACCATCCAATGGCTGGTGTCATGACTGCAGCATCATGGCAGTTGAAGATTAAACGGAGACCAAGATGGCCGCTTCCTTGGTTGAAAACAATAGGAGGGTTTACTTCCACTTTGAATGTATACATTATGACATTGAACAATACACCAGAAATATACCTAAAGTGCTTCAAATATGTAAAAGCACCCTTTGTAGAAATATAATAATTTTCTCTGTTATGAGTTTATTTTAAAGTATATCTATTCTATAGGAATATACAGAGAGGTTTTTTGGGGGTATTTTTTAGGGTGCCAATCAACATTAAAACACAAGGGGGCGCACAGATCAACCAAAATGGACCCGGAAGAGCCAAAAGCACAAGTTGTTAAGGTGCAAAAAAGAGGGTGCCAGGGTGGAATTATGCCACTGGTTGTCAGGACAAGACAAGCAGCAGGGGGCTGGTATGGGGCTTCAGAAATGTATGGTCACCCTTGGAGAACTGGTCATTGCTGAAGCCCAATACCAGCCCCCTGCTGCTGCCATACCTTCTGAAGCTCCGGGGCGCTGCTCACTGTGGTCTTAGTTCCCCCTGAGAGAAAAGTCACCGGAACTGCTATTCCCCTTTTTCTGCCCATTCACAGAAGCCTTTGTATTATGTGAACTCATTCACAAAATACAAAGGCTTCTGTGAATCTGGAGGGGGAGGGGTGGGCATAGCTTCTGTGTGTACTTCCCCCCCCCCCCCTTTCACAGCCAGACTGTGTCCCAGGGGTGACAAACACCTAGTTGGACTTAACTCATAGGGGTTGATTTACTAACGACAAATAGACTCTGCACTTTGCAAGGCATTTGCTCCAGAGCTTAGCAAATGACGGTGAAGCTTTAATTCGCAAAGAATACCCAAACGCATGCATAGAAAATGTCTTCCTCTGAAGAAGAAATGAACTATTGCTGGACCGTTTTTGGGCTTGTGGCACTCTCGGCCTTTCATGCTCTTGCTGTAAAGTGAACAAGGGTGAGTAGGGGCTCCTTAGGTGAGACAACTTGAGGAAGAGCCCTTAAAGGGGTTGTAAAGGCACATGTTTTTTCACCTTAATGCCCCCCCTCCCCCCCCTTTTACTTACCTGACCCCTGAAGTCCCGCACTGTGAACCCGCTGGCTTCTTGGCTCATTCATTGGTTGATTGAAAGCAGTGCAGCCATTGGCTTGTGCTGCTGTCAATCACATCGAATGAAGCGGCACACTGGGGGGCGGGGCCGAGTGATACAGTCTGCGGCTATGGCCACCGGCTGTATCACGGGAGCGAGCCCGCAAGAACTCACCACCATGGGAGAGCGCTCTCATAAAGGGGGTTAGTTCTTGCGGGGAGGAGCCGAGACAGCCGCCGAGGGACCCCAGAAGACCAGGTTCGGGGCCACTCTGTGCAAAACGAGCTGCACGGAGGAGGTAAGTATAACATGTTTGTTATTTAAAAAAAATAAAAAATTGCCTTTACAACCCCTTTAAAAAACACTTAAGGACCGCCCACTGTATATATACACGTCGGCACTTTAAAGATGGATATCTCGGTACTGGCAGCAGCTGCTGCCTCAACCGAGATATCCATCTTTTCAGTAAGCGGTCCTGTTTACGATAATGGTGGCCTCTGCAGCGGATTCGCTGCAAGATCACCTTTATCGCGGTGGGAGAGGGCCCCCCGCTCCCGTCGCTTACCGGAGCCGTCAGTAGCGGCGGAGGCGATCGGGTCCTCTTCCTTGCTGGGTATGGAGACGAGTGAGGGGAAGATGGCCCCCACCCGTCTCCATACTATAGCAGGGCGGAAGCGGCGTCAAAACGTCAGCTCCGCCCATACGTCTTAAAGGCACATTTTTTTTGTTGTTATTTTTTCAAATGACAATTTTTAGATATTTTTAATATTGCATTTTAGTGTAAATATGAGATGTGACGTCTTTTTGACCCTCAGATCTCATATTTAAGAGGACCTGTCATGCTTTTTTCTATTACAAGGGATGGTTACATTCCTTGTAATAGGAATAAAAGTGACCCAAATGTTTTTATTTTTTTAGAAACAGTGTAAAAATTAATAAAATCAAGTAAAATAAATAAGAATTTTTTATTTTATTTTTAAAGCGCCCCGTCCCGATGAGCTTGCATGCAGTAGCGAACGCATACGTGAGCAGTGCCCGCATATGAAAACGGTGTTCAAACCACATGTGAGGTATCGCCGCAATCGTTAGAGCGAGAGCGATAATTCCAGCCCTAGACCTCCTCTGTAACTCAAAAGATGCAACCTGTAGAATTTTTTAACCGTCGCCTATGAAGATTTTTAAAGGTAAAAATTTTACGCCATGCCACGAGCGGGGCGCAATTTTGAAGCGTGACATGTTGGGTATCAATTTACTCGGCGTAACATTATCTTTCACAATATAAAAAAAAAATTGGGCTAACTTCACTTTTTAATTCAAAAAAAATTCCAAAAAAAGTGCGCTTGTAAGACCGCTGCGCAACTATGGTGCGACAAAAAAGTATTGCAATGACCGCCATTTTATTCTCTAGGGTGTTATAAAAAATATATATAGAATGTTTTGGGGGTTCTAAGTAATTTTCTAGCAAAAAAACCTGTTTTAAACTTGTAAACACCGAGTCTGAAAAACAGGCTCGGGTCCTTAAAGTGTAAGTAAACCCCCTTATCGTTTTGAGCCAAGGAAGCCGCCATCTTTGCCTCTGTTTAACCTCTTGCTTACTGGGCACATATACCCCCTTCCTGCCCAGGCAAAATTTCAGCTTTCGGCACTGTCACGCTTTGAATGACAATTGTGCGGTCGTGCGACTTGGCTCCCAAACAAAATTGACGTCCTTTTTTTCCCACAAATGAAGCTTTCTTTTGGAGGTATTTGATCACCTCTGCGGTTTTAATTTTTTGCGCTATAAACAAAAAAGAGCGACAATTTCGAAAAAAACACAATATTTTTTGATTTTTGCTATAATAAATATCCCAATTTTTTATTTTTATTTTCCTCGGTTTAGGCCGATACGTATTCTTCTACATATTTTTGGTAAAAAAAAGTCGCAATCGGCGTTTGATTGGTTTACGCAAAAGTTATAGCGTTTACAAAATAGGGGGTAGTTTTATGGCATTTTTATAATTTTTTTTTTTTCTTACTAGTAATGGAGGCGATCAGTGATTTTTTTCGTGACTGCGACATTATGGCGGACACATCGGACACTTTTGACACTATTTTGGGACCATTCACATTTATACAGCGAACAGTGCTATAAATATGCACTGATTACTGTATAAATGTGACTGGCAGGGAAGGGGTTAACACTAGGGGGCGAGGAAGGGGTTAAATGTATGCCCTGGGAGTGATTACTACTGTGGGGGGAGGGGACTGACTGGGGGAGGTGACCGATCTGTGTCCCTATGTACAAGGGACACAGCATCGGTCTCCTCTCTCCCTGACAGGACGAGGATCTCTGTGTTTACACCCCATCATTACACAGAGATCCACGTCCCTGGCTGTGTACCGGCCGATCACGGGTACCTGACGGACATCGCGGCCACCAGGCATGCGCATCGGTATTACAGTGACGCGCCGGGCACGTGCTCGCGCGCCTCCCAGTGGCCAGAGGAGCGGAGGCCGTAAAAAGACGGCCTCCCGGCATTTAAGAGCCACCTTGTGGCCGTACATAGTCATACGGCGGGCAAGAGGTGGTTAATCTACAACTGCCATGATGCTGCACATGTGATCAGTTATGACACCAGCCATTGGATGGTTTGACAGTTTGGTTGAGAGCACAACCAATGGGAGTGTTACATTTCCGGCACGTGCCGGAAATTAAACAGTTTTATGGATGGGTTTACTTCCTTCCGCTTTAATTGGTTGTCATTGTCGCCAGTCTGGTAATGTTTTCCAGCAGTCCACTGAGCCCACGGTAGGTGAGGCGATGACACATAGTCTACAAAGGAGTTGTACCTCAAGCAAAAATTGGATTTTACGGGCAATGAAAAATCATCAAAAAATATATAGAAAAATGTATAAAAATTATAATTTATTACAATTCCATTAGTAAACATAAATAGACACAAAGTGGTAAACACTTAAAAACAGATTTACATAGAGAATGCATGATCATATAAATCACAAATAATTACTGCATAGAACCCCAAAAGTGGAATCCTGGAGATGGTGAAGCTGCTAAACCGACGCGTTTCGAAATATATGAGTATATAATAAATTCTTCTTCAGGGATAGCAGTTTTTCTAAAATTGCAAAATACATTATAAGTGAAATATATGATAAAACAGATCATTGCAGAACATTCAATATGCATCATGAATGACAGAAGCAAACAAGCAAAAACAAAAAAACTTACATATGTGTGCATCCTCAAGAGGGAAAGAACCAGTCCCCTATATATTCCAGACTCTCACAGATGCTCCATCAATCCCCTTGCAGCATGAAGGAGCCCAAGAACCAAAGGGTTAACTTACACAGACCCCTCAACCCAAAAAGGGGAGGGAGAAAGGGACAAAAACCTATGGAGGAAGAGGATGAGGGAATAAATACCTATCTATTCAAAGAGGAACCCCTCAAAAAATAAAAGGGGTAAGGGTTAGATTATTGAACAAAAACCTGCCTACATTACAGACCATAATACTTACCCAGGTCCTTGGAGTCCTCAACAAGCACAGCTGGCCAAAAAACTGGAGGAATAAAAGTGCCGTAAAAAGTTGGAACAACGAAAGGATCCAGAAGAATCCACAAGGGCCTCAAAAGAGGAAAGAGGGTGGAGAAAGGAACCTAAGATGGAAAAGGATAGGAATGAACACCTAGACAGTCAACATAACCCCCTAAAAGAACTAAGAGGGGTAAGGGAGATGGGGCTTCCTATATCTATATCCATGGTACTCACACAAGTCCTCAAGATCCTCAACAGGCACAGTTGGCCACAAGAAACAACGAAGGGTGTCACGGACCTTAGACAATAGAGGTCCATCATTCCTGACTTCCACCTGGGGGTCCAGAGGAGACTGGCAGTGAAGGACTCCTGGCGTCATCCTTAAATAGCCCAAAATGCACTCCAAAAATGACGTCCATAGACATAGACAGTCTACAAAGCTGAAGGAACCGGTAAATGTTTGTTGGTCTCAATAGAAGAGTGAGGGTTTCATTTCACAAATCTTGTCACGTTCCGGGAACAGAGCGTCGATCTCTTTGGCTTTGGTTCCCATATTATCTTCTCATTGTGGATGGCCAAGTGTTTTGCGCTTGAAAATGAAACAATTTCTTTGTTTTAAACCGGCCGACCTTTGACATTGACAAGCCATTAGCGCCGTCTAAGTTACGTGTGATTCCATTTAAAGGTGTCACCTCGCCTTTTATATAGTCCAGGGATGACAGGCTGCTCTTCGCTTCTCATCGGAAATCCAAGGATCCTATAGATGTATAATGATACATTGCCATGACGTTGTATTGTAACTCACAATTAGCCTGCCTCGTATTAATCAGACGTGCCAAAGTCCTTCCAGGGATTGAGGATCGGAAAAAAGAGCCATCATTTAAATGTCCTCATGTGTTTATGTAGCATTTTACAGAAAGAGACGTATTGTGGGTTATCGCTAAATGGCGTTTAATTGGTTGTAAGTGGACACTGAGAAGTGGGGATGTGTGTATTATAAGTGGCAATTTATGAAGAAATACAAAGAAATATATACTCCATAAAACGCATAATAATCAAATAAATTATAAATAATTATATAATGCAATATAAAAATAAATATACTGTATATACTCGAGTATAAGCCGACCCGAATATAAGGCTGAGGCACCTAATTTTACCCCAAAAAAATGGGAAAACGTATTGACTCGAGTATAAGCCTAGGGTGTCCATCTGCATGCCTCACTTTGCCTCACTGTGTCCATGTGCATGCCTCGCTGTGCCCATGCCTCGCTGTGCCCATGCCTCACTGTGTCCATGCCTCACTGTGCCCATGCCTCACTGTGCCCATGCCTCGCTGTGCCCAATCTCCCTACCTGATCTCCTGCGCTGTGTGACTAGACTGACATTTAACATGGGAGTCTATGGAAGAGGGGCCCAGGTTTGAAAAATCGGTGCTCCCCGGCTGTAGGTCTCCTGGATAACAAACTTTGTACACTTGTAGATAAAGGGTGGGGATACATTTGTACCAATTTTGGGGTCCAGGAGACCTAGGGCCGGCCAGTACCGGGTCCCAAAATCACCGGAGAAATTACAGTTTAACATGGGAGTCTAGGGAAGGGGGGCCCGGCTTTGAAAAATCGGTGCTCACCGGCCGTAGGTCCCCCGGCCAATAAACTTTGCACACTTGTAGAGGAAGAGAGGGGCTACATGTGTGCCAAGTTTGGGGTCCAGGGGACCTACGGCTGGCTGGGATCAGGTGCACAAATGTGAAGATGGACACAGACTCGAGTATAAGCCGATGGGGGCATTTTCAGCACAAAAAAATGTGCTGAAAAACTCGGCTTATACTCGAGTATATACGGTAAAATAAATACAATAAATATATACAGTGGGGGGAAATACTGATTGGATCCCCTGCAGATGATGTAAGTTTTGCCCACTTACATAGAAATGAAGGGTTTATAATTTTTATCATCAGTGTATTTTATATGATGGAGACAGAATATCACAATCAAGATATTTTATTGACAGATAATTGTTTCTGTCATTGACAAAGTATTGAAATGAATAAGAAAATAATGTCAGTTAACAATATGACATAATACAAATATATATTGCAATAATATAATTATACGGGGCCGATATACAGACATGTTATAGTTTTGGGTAAAGAGACAGAATATCAACCAAAAATCCAGAAAAAACACGATACAAATGTTATAAATGGAGTTGCGGTATTTGATCTCCACGGTAAACATGACTGATGCCGCGTACACACGGTCGGAATTTCCTCCAGGAAAAGTCCGATGTGAGCTTTTGGTCGGAAATTCCGACCGTGTGTAGAGGCTCCATCTGACTTTTTCTGGCGGAATTTCCGCCAACAAAAGATTGAGAGCAGGTTCTCTATTTTTCCCGACGGAAATTCCGATCGTCTGTAGCAATTCCGACGCGCAAAATTGCCACGCACGCTTGGAAACAATTTGACGCATGCTCGGAAGCATTGAACTTCATTTTCTCGGCTCGTCGTGGTGTTGTACGTCACCGCGATCTCGACGTTCGAAAGTTCAGAGAACTTTTGTGTGACTGCGTGTATGCAAGACAAGCTTGAGCGGAATTCCGTTGGAAAAACCATTCAAGGTTTTTCCGACGGAAATTCCGATCGTGTGTACGTGGCATTGGTAGTTGGTGGGGAAACCCTTGTTGGGAAGCACAGAGGTCAGACGTTTCTTGTAGGTGGTGATCAGGTTTCCACACATCTCAGGAGGGACTTTTCTCCTCTCTTCTTTACAGATCTTCTCTAAATCCTGAAGGTTTCTTGGCTGTCACTTGGAAACTCAAAGTTTCAGCTCCCTCCATATATTTTCTATAGGATTAAGGTCTGGAGACTGGCTGGGCCACTCCATGGCCTTAATGTGCTTCTTCTTAAACCACTCCTTTGTTGCCTTGGCGGTATGTTTTGGGTCATTGTCAAGCTGGGAGACCCATCCATGTCCCATCTTCAGTGTTCTGAATGAGGGAAGAAGGCTCTCATCCAAGATCTTACAATACGTGGCCCCGCCCATTGGCCCCTCAATGCGGCAAAGTCGGCCTGGACCTTTATCAGAGAAACACCCCAAAGCCTCATGTTTCCCCCTCCGTGTGACTGGAGGGATGGAGTTCTTAGGGTCATAGTCACCATTTTTCTTCCTCCAAACACGGCGAGTCCCCCTCCTCAGGAAGGCCCATGTACAGTCATGCCAATGAACATCTAAATGATTCAGAGGAGGATTGGGGGAGAAAGTTCTGAGGTCAGATGAGACCAAAATTCAGCTCTTTGGCATTAACTCAATTTCCCGTATTTGGAGGAAGAAAAATGGTGACTATGACCCTAAGAACTCCATCCCTCGGGGGCCATGTATTGTAAGATCTTGGAGGAGAACCTTCTTCCCTCATCCAGAACACTGAAGATGGGTCATGGATGGGTCTTCCAGCATGATAATGACCCAAAACATATCGCCAAGGCAACAAATGAGTGGCTCAAGAAGAAGCACATGAAGGTCATGGAGTGGCCTAGCCGGTCTCCAGACCTTAATCCTATAGAAAATGTATGGAGGGAGATGAAACTTCGAGTTGCCAAGAGACAGCCAAGAAACCTTCAGGATTTAAAGAAGATCTGTAAAGAAGAGAGGAGCAAAATCCCTCCTGAGATGTGTGGAAACCTGATCACCAACCCCCAACCCCCACCCCCAGACCACCCCCCTATCCCCTGACCACACCCCCACCCCCAGACCACCCCTCCCATCTCCATACCAAAATCCCTCCTGAGATGTGTGGAAACCTGATCACCACCTACAAGAAACGTCTGACCTCTGTGCTTCCCAACAAGGGTTTCTCCACCAACTATTAAGGGGATCAAATACTTATTTTACTCACTGAACTGCAACTCCATTTATAACATTTGTATCATGTGATGTTTCTGGATTTTTGGTTGATATTCTGTCTCTATCATATAAAATACACCGATGATAAAAATGATAGACCCTTCATTTCTTTGTAAGTGGGCAAAACTTACACAATCTGCAGGGGAGCCGATCAGTATTTTCCCCCCCTGTATACATATTTCAAATTTCAAAGCTGCACTGATGTGAACCGGGAAGAAGAAGTGTGTTACTGGCCAGATCACCAGGAAAAAATAAAAGTCATAAAGCTTAAAAAAGGAAACCAATGCGGTCACCATATCTAAGGACCGGTAAGCTGCGCCATTGTATTGCGTTGTTGTCTTTGAGATTAGATGCACTTTTAGCCGGCAGACGGCATTTTTCTTTTCTTTTTTTGTAAATGTTCCAGACTGGGTACGAGGGCGCGCTTTATTTTCCCATCTGCAGAGTCCGCAGAGCCTGACAGAAAATATTACGGGTACAAGTAAATATACAAGCACATCTCCGTAGCGCCAGTCTGGCAGCCTGAATATTGTACCGTTATATTTATCTACCTTTGGGCTCCGAGACACAAGCGGAAGATTTATAGGACTCCGAATAAAGAGCACATTATCAGCCACAGATTGGGCAATAAATCCGGTCCCCATTGCGAGTGGAAGACGGTGATGTACGGACGTGTGCGGGCGACGAGTAGGAACCGTCTGAGTCTGGCAAAGGTTTACCGGGCCGGGGAATGATGGATGGCAGCCGGTGATTGATGGGAGGGGACCGTTCGCTGAATTCCATCTGCAATCAATGCACATCTTTAAATGGAACCTGAAATTTGACTATGAACTGTCAAATGCATTGCGGGCACTTAAAGGATTATTCCGCTTAATGTTCTAGTCGTTGAACGCATATTTGGTGACTGATGGCTTCCCGGCGGTCTCTTATACCGTCTTGGCTTCAAAGTTACAGCAGGCGCATTGGGGATCAATTATAACCTGATGAAGCAATGAACAGAAATTCTAAATCTAAATTAAAAAAAATCATATTTTAATTAAATCTAAATTCATACTAGAGGCCCACTGATGTCCCCCCCGGGCCTTTACAAGTCCATATTATAGTAGAACTAAAAGCAAAACGTTTTTTCTTTAAATTTGGATAGAGTAAGGGAGTTTTATATACTCAAGAAGTCCCTAAGATGCGTGTGTAAGGGGCAACCTCAGGATGGGCTCCAGCCAGGCCACACCCCCAACATGCTACACTCCGCCTCTTAGAGCTTAGTCATGGGTCAAAGATCCCGTAGCAAAATGCCTTTCCCTTTCTTTACATTCCCTTTCCTTTCCTTTTCTTTCCCTTTCTTTCTTTCCCCTCCCCCTTTCATTTCTTTCCATCTTTTTCCTTTTCCTTTCTTTTCTTTTCCTTTCCTTTTCTTTTCCTCTCTTTCTTTCCCCTTTCCTTTCTTTCCCTTTTCCTTTTTTTTCTTTTTCCTTTCCCTTCCTTTCCTTTCACTTTCTTTTCTTTACTTTCCTTTCCTTTTTCCTTTCCTTTCCTTTCCTTTCCTTTCCTTTCCTTTTCCTTTCCTTTTCTTTCCCTTCCTTTCATTTCCTTTACTTTTCTTACCATTTTCTTTCTTTCCATTCCATTTTTTTCCCTTCCTTTCCTTTACTTTCTTTCCCTTTCCTTTTCCTTTTCCTCTCTTTACTTTTCCTTTTTATTCCATCCACTTTCTTTCCTTTTCCTTTCTTTCCTTATTTTTATTTTTCTTCCCCTTTCCTTTCCCTTTTCATTTCCTTTCCCTTTTCATTTCCTTTCCCTTTTCATTTCCTTTCCCTTTCTTTCCTTTCTATTTCCTTTCCCTTTCTTTCCTACTCCCTTGCTTTCCTTTTCCTTGCTTTCCTTTTCCTTGCTTTCCTTTTCCTTGCTTTCCTTTTCCTTGCTTTCCTTTTCCTTGCTTTTCTTTCCCTTGCTTTCCTTTCCCTTTCTTTCCCTTTCCCCTTCCTTTCTTTTCCCCTTTCTTTTCCGTTTCCTTTCTTTCCATACCCTTTCTTTCCTCTTCCTTTAATTTTCTTTCCCTTACATTCATTTTCCTTTCTTTTGCCTTTCCTTTCCCTTTATTTTCTTCCCTTTCCTTTATTTCTTTTTCCTTTTCTTTCCCTTCTCATTTCTTATATTTCCTTTTCTATCCTTTCCCTCTCTCTTTTCATTTGTTTCCTTTTCCTTATCTGTTCCTTTCGCTTTCCCTTACCCTCTTTTTCTTACCCTTTCCTTTGCTTTTCTTTCCTTTCACTTTCCCCTTTTACTTATCCTCCTTTTTTCTTTTAACTTTCTTTTCCTTTCTTCCTTCCTTCCTTCCTTCCCTTCCCTTTCCTTTCCTTTCCTTTCCTACTCTTCCTTTGTTGTTTTCCTTTCCATCTTTCTTCCTCCTTTTCTTTCATCCTTCTTTTCCTTCTTCTTTCTTCTCTTCATTTGCTTCCTCTTTTCTCCTCTGGCTCTCTCCCTACCCATCTGTCAGGGTTTGCTGGTACCTGTAGTTCTTCACCAACTGCACTGTCACAGGTAGGGGCTGGGTCTCCTAAGTCACAAACACCTTTCCGTTCCATATTCTGCCCCCCCCCCCCAGCCTGAAACTTGTATCTACTAATGCAGGTTGGGAAATCTCCCAAATCCCATGAATCACCGGCTCCTAAACCATTATGTTAATGTCCCCCTAAGAGAAGCCAGGAACAAAATGTGACGAATAGGAGGGAGGGGGGGACTCTACTCATTGCGCCCCCCCTCCCCCCACCGGCTGGCAGAATTCAGAACGGTGCGTCTCTGCTCCAATTACTCATTTCAAGTGTTCTTGAAAATAAATGAAACTAGATGCGTGGCCGGGTTATTGCTGCCAGACGAGACGTCTGCTGCCGTAATGAAATTGTAGAAAAGACGCGGTCAGCGCGGCCCGGGCTGATGGTTTCCTGAGAAATATGGACAACGCTTTCCGTTTTATGGCGCTCTGTATTTAAAGTGGTCACAATGCAGAATCTTGTGATTTGGAGAAAAATGACGACCCTTTCCATGGAGGCGTTCAATGGGCATCCTCGTGTTTGCTGGAGTGCAGAACGGGGAATTTTAGCCCCTTCATGTGGTCCTTTCACTTCCTCCTTTAGCAGGTTTATTTTTTTCTGCCTAAGCAATAAAAATCTGACACCTTACAATTCAGTTTGCATTACAAGTCAATCCAAAGTATTGTACACAAGAACCTTGCATTGCATCCACGCCTTTTGCTGCATTTTGTGTTTTCAATGCGTTTCGTTTTTGGCTGGGCTGTATTTCGCTCGAACTGATTGTTTCGTTTATCACCTGGTTTTTCCCTAAGCTTAACCAGTTGCCAACCGGGCCGCAGACACATGACTTCCTGGTCAGCAAGTGGAATACCGGGGTTCTGGCGGCAGCAATATGCCATGACCCCGGTATTGTTTTCTTTTCAGGCAGCGATTCGCTACAAAACTGGTCCCAGTGGGGATTTCACCACTGGATCACTTTTAGAAGCTGCGGAAGGGTTCAAACCTCCCCCCCCCCCCTTCCTCCTAGCGCTTCCAGGTGGTTCAAGGCTTACCCAACCAATTTATGAAGTTCAGGACTCGTGCCTTGCAATAAAGATGACCTCTGCTCATCTCTATGTCCTTGGAGGACCGGAGCATCATCATGATGTCACTTCCTGTTCCTCCAGCATGTAAACGAGGCTCTTTTTTTTTTTTTTTTTTTTTTTTTTTTTTTTAGCAAAAGAGCAAACTTTTTTTTTTTTCTTTTGCTCTTGAGAGGAGAGAGGAGACCCCAGATCTCTCCATAAAGAAGACCTGTCATGCTGTGTTGCTATTGCAAGGGAGGTTTACATTCCTTGTGATAGCAATAAAAGTGAGCAAAAAATAAATAAATAATTAAAGGGACAGTGTAAAAAAATAAATAAAGGGACAGTGTAAAAAAATAAAAAATTAAAGTGACAGTGTAAAAAATAAAATAATTGAAGGGACAGTGTAAAAAATAAAATAATTGAAGGGACAGTGTAGGAAAACTAGACCAGGTGGAAATCTGGAGGCAGTTGCTGATGCTGCCCTAACCAATATATAACCACCTAAAGGGAGGACATGCTGGACTATCTCGGTACTGATACAATGACAAATGTAATAGAATAAAAAATCTAGTTTAGTACATATAAGACATACGTAAGTAAAAAACAACTACTAACGGGTAA
Organism: Rana muscosa; assembly: GCA_029206835.1. Lineage (NCBI taxonomy): Eukaryota > Metazoa > Chordata > Amphibia > Anura > Ranidae > Rana > Rana muscosa. The sequence continues at coordinate 3,177,444 of CM055128.1, forward strand.
CCCCGTGAAGTTTCTGTTGGAGTGGAGTATGGATGTTTCCTCTACCCGTTTCGCGGACTAAGCCGCTTCTTCAGGAGGAGTAATCTGTGAAACAGATGATGCCATAAACATAAACATACACGTAAAGCAGTAATACAGGAAATGATTCAGAAATACAATCATTGTTTAAAATAAGAAAACCTGCTCACCCGGTCGGTTAAGGCCGTAGACAACAGAAGGCTCAAATAATGTCAATCTTCTGTGGAAAGAAAGAGGAGAGGGAGAGACAGGGAAGGCACAGCACTGTTAATTCCAAAGGATGGAGAGGTAATCCATACAATCGCTCGCACCCACCGTCACTCACCTAGCCAGCACACCGCCCGCCACGTCTGCCGGATTGGAGAGTCAATACGGCTCACAACAACGGTCCCGCTGGGGGCCGTCATATGAGCTCCCCAACCCTGTGCACGTAGGTCATGCCGCGGCGTCTGACATCACAGGGTCAGCTTGTCCACAAAGGGTCAGTGTAAAAAAAAAAAAAAAAAAAACGCCCCTGTTCCCCCGAGCTTGCTTGCAGTGGTGAACGCATACATAGGTCACGCCCACAGATGTAAGCGGTGTTCAAACCACACATGTGAGGTGTCTGAGCAAGAACAATAATTCTAGCACAAGACCTCCTCTGTAACTCTAAACTGGTAACTTGTAGAAATTTTTATGGGTCACCTATGGAGAATTTGTAAGTACCAAAGTTTGGTGCCATTCCATGAGCGGGCGCAATTTTAAAGCGGGACATGTTGGGTATCTACTTACTTGGCGTAACATCATCTTTTACAAAATAAAATAAAAAATGGGTTACATATTGTGTTTTTTTTTTTTTTTTCTCTGAACCCCTCACCATGTGTATGTGAGAAACCTTGGCATCTGCAGTCTCTGACCGTCTCCTGTATCATGTCTGCAGTCTCTGACCATCTCCTGTATCATTTCTGCAGTCTCTGACCATCTCTTGTATCATGTCTGCAGTCTCTGACCATATCTTGTATCATGTCTGCAGTCTCTGACCGTCTCTTGTATCATGTTGTCAGTCTCTGACCATATCTTGTATCATGTCTGCAGTCTCTGACCATCTCTTGTATCATGTCTGAAGTCTCTGACCATCTCTTGTATCATGTCTGAAGTCTCTGACCATCTCTTGTATCATGTTGTCAGTCTCTGACCATATCTTGTATCCTGTCTGCAGTCTCTGACTGTCTCCTGTATCATGTCTGCAGTCTCTGACCGTCTCCTGTATCATGTCTGCAGTCTCTGACCATCTATTGTATCATGTTGTCAGTCTCTGACCATCTCCTGTATCATATCTGCAGTCCCTGACCATCTCTTGTATCATGTCTGCAGTCTCTGACCATATCTTGTATCATGTCTGCAGTCTCTGACCATATCTTGTATCATGTCTGCAGTCTCTGACCATATCTTGTATCATGTCTGCAGTCTCTGACCATCTCTTGTATCATGTCTGAAGTCTCTGACCATCTCTTGTATCATGTTGTCAGTCTCTGACTGTCTCCTGTATCATGTCTGCAGTCCCTGACCATCTCTTGCTATGGCTTTAGTTACACCCGAACATAAAACATCTGCTCGTCTGAGATTATTAATGAGGTCTAGCTATCAGTTAGGATTTGGACCCCCAAATAGAGGCTTTATCCAGCTCAAAGCTGTACAAAGCCTCCGGGGTCCAGGACTCAGAACAGGATTCATTAAGATCTGAGAAAACATATTTTTTTTCCTCCATAGCAGACCTAAACCTCGGAGCCTCTCACTATGTGTATGTGAGAAACCTTGACGACACATAATCACCGTCCCCAACCTCGCCAGACCGCTCTCCACACTTCTCACCATCCAGAAATCGCACATCTGACGCTCTCCAGGATACAGGAGATGGTTTTCTGCTTCCCCCCCCCCCTCCTCCATCAAAGCCTCGCTGACTCTGCAGCAATTCATAGACGACAGTCTCGGTGACTTGCAGGATTAAGGATTTGAGCGGAATTAGAAGTCTAACCAATTAGATCTGCCTAATTGAGATGACAGCGATGACATTGAGGGCTGGTGTCTGGAAAGAGGAGAAATATACATTAAAAGTCAATAAAAGACGTTTTATTGCCACCAGAGCAGATGTGCGCGACGTTCCAGAACCGGCGCCGGCCTCTCCTGGGATTTCAAAAATGAGGAAAATAGTTTGATCCGCCATCTTGGTTTTCTAACTTCCATTCCAGGCAGAGTTTTACAGCGGCGCTCATAAGGAAGATCCTTGTCCTCGATGTCCTCCACCCTCCATGGGGGAAAACCAACCGCCTTTTAGCAGCAACATCTTTGAAATATCGCAACCTTGCGGCGCCGTCTTTCTTCCATCGATCCCTTTACAAATCCAATTCTTCCCTTCAGTCTTGCACTGGTGTAGCGGCTTCTCTCCTGGACTGAAACGGCTTCCTCTGATTTCACCGCACACTGTGAGCTTCTCACCATGTGCATTGGAAACATAAGGACAGAGAACCCCCCCCCCCTTCATTTCCTGGCTGGAAGACATCCAAGTATCATCAAAACCCCTTCTTCCCCAGCCTGACTGCCCCTAGAAACTCACTTTAAGGAGCTAAGAGGTACCACTCCAGTCTCCTGTGTCCCACTCGGGGGTCTCGCGCTAAGGGTGCTGGCTGGGAAGAGCCCGTCCTGGCTCGGCGCACTAGATGCAGGAAAGTCCCAACCACCGCACACCAACACAACCCGCCATAGTAAAATCAGCCTGAATTCAGGCAACATCCCCGACGCGTTTCGCCCTTTGCCACAGGGCTTAGTCATGGAGACTGTCCCTGGCACGCAGGGCCAGATTAACGTAGGGGCTATTGGAGCTTCAGCTCCAGGCTCCTACCTTCATATAGGCCCAGCTGCCCAAAAAGAACATGCTGTAGCAGGGGCTCATAGGAGGGAATGTTATTTACATGCACTCTGTATAACAAGCCCAGCTCTATAGGGGTTGTATTAGTCACGTGACACGCTTCCTCTCTTCTCCAAACCTGCACTGTATCCACTCCCGCCAGCACCTGACTTGTACCCGCACAGCGCCCATTGGCGAATCGGGAAACCGCAAGGCAAAATGCCCGCCCATATTCTGTCTCCTACAGGTGAGTGGGGAAGTGGGGTTACCAGAGGCAAAAAGCGTGACAGGACTAAAAGGGCTCATAGCCGACGCACATGAACAGCTAATTTGCACCCTCCATGCGCCCCATTAGCGCCTGCCTTGCGCCCTATCAGCGCCTAACTTGCGACTCTAGTGCCCTGTCTTGCTTTTCTCCCTCGCACTATAGCTGACAAAGTGCTAGAGTTCTAGAGTGTTCTAGAGTGCTCCGCCTCTAGAACCGGAGCACTGCCCCTAAAATTGTTCCTGATTTGGATGAAACGCGTAGGTTGGAGTCAGGGATCTGACGTCACGACGCTACACGCGCTGACCGCGGCCACCTTTCTGGTTGCAAACATGAGGAGTTGCTTTCTTTTTATCCCATGCATGATATTTATGGATGTTACACGTGAGGACCATACGAGATACACCTGTCTGATAGCTGAGTGGAGCCGTAATCACTTTTGTGGATATCTTATTTCCTGCTTGACCACCTTTAATCTAGTGCTTGCGGTAAGAGGCTTGGTGTCCGGTGGAGAATTTGTTGTTCACCTGTCATATTACACCCAGTTTGGGATGTTGGACTCTTTTTATGCTCACATCAGTGGACTGTTGTGTCATTTTATTTAATACTAGCGCTGCACATACCCTTATTTCCAGCTGTTAAGTCGTGAAGGCTGGGGCTGGTTGTTGCTATGGGTTACAGCGTTATTGCTATGGGCCTAACATATTATTGGCTATTGCTATGGGTTACCGCGTTATCGCTATAGGTTACATCACTATTGCTATGGGTGGTATACAGAGGATGGAGTGGATGGAGTCTATAAGGGGTGTGGCTTATGAGAAGTGGGAGGGGTCAAAAAGGAAGGGCAGGGGGTCTGGCACCCCACCATCTTAAAACTTCACCAGCTGCCACTGGGAAGGAGTGGGTACGGACACATAGCTTGTAAGGGCGTCAGGCACTGGACTGCATAGCCTTTGCAAACGCTTCAATCTATGCTAGCGACATTCTAAAACAATGATTTTCTCTTTTTCCCCTTTTTCATTAGCGGAGAGTTAATTTGCCACATTTTTTTCTGACACTTAGAGATGGAAATGTATCCCACGGGTGGTCACGTGACTGTCCGATTTGGAAGCCTGTTGCGGTATTAACTCATCACGTTGAAGAGAAATGCAAATTTCCGCTCAGAGCCGATGTGATTCATATGGTGATTGCGTAAAAAAAAAGGAAGGCCCTCGGCGGGCTGGAGGTTAAACAGGACAGGATTCGATTCCCGAGGAAAGCGCAGACCGCGGCGAATCTCCTCTCGCCGTGCGATGAATCATTCGGAAATTAGAATTTCAGATTGAATTTGGGCCATCAAACGTCAATGCAAATCCAGTAATAACATATAATTTTCTCTGGTTTAAACATTTCCTAAATAGGTGTAGCAGCCGCTCCACTCCGATTCCTAACGCTCGCTAAGTGGCAGTTTAGGCAAATTACAGCTTTGTCTTTAGCGCACTCAGTATTTAGCCGCAGATAATAACGATCGAAAACATCATCACCGACTTTACGTATAGGAGTGAGAAGGAATCCTAAATTCTAGATTATGAATCTGAACACACAATACAGATCAAGAGGAACGAGAATATAAAGTGGAATCTACACTGTATCTCATCACCACAATCCAAAAACACAGCCTATCCAATCACTGGAGACCAGTGACATCACCGAGACCCTTCATATTCATGAGAACACAGCCTATCCACCACTAGAGACCAGTGACATCACCCAGACCCTTCATATTCATGAGAACACAGCCTATTCATCACTAGAGACCAGTGACATCACCAAGACCCTTCATATTCATGAGAACACAGCCTATCCATCACTAGAGACCAGTGACATCACCAAGACTCTTCATATTCATGAGAACACAGCCTATTCATCACTAGAGACCAGTGACATCACCGAGACCCTTCATATTCATGAGAACACAGCCTATCCATCACTAGAGACCAGTGACATCACCAAGACTCTTCATATTCATGAGAACACAGCCTATTCATCACTAGAGACCAGTGACATCACCGAGACCCTTCATATTCATGAGAACACAACCTATCCATCACTAGAGACCAGTGACATCACCGAGACTCTTCATATTCATGAGAACACAGCCTATCCATCACTAGAGACCAGTGACATCACCGAGACTCTTCATATTCATGAGAACACAGCCTATCCATCACTAGAGACCAGTGACATCACCAAGACCCTTCATATTCATAAGAACACAGCCTATTCATCACTAGAGACCAGTGACATCACCAAGACCCTTCATATTCATGAGAACACAGCCTATCCATCACTAGAGACCAGTGATATCACCGAGACTCTTCATATTCATGAGAACACAGCCTATCCATCACTAGAGACCAGTGACATCACCAAGACCCTTCATATTCATGAGAACACAGCCTATCCAATCACTAGAGACCAGTGACATCACCAAGACCCTTCATATTCATGAGAACACAGCCTATCCATCACTAGAGACCAGTGACATCACCAAGACTCTTCATATTCATGAGAACACAGCCTATTCATCACTAGAGACCAGTGACATCACCGAGACCCTTCATATTCATGAGAACACAGCCTATCCATCACTAGAGACCAGTGACATCACCAAGACTCTTCATATTCATGAGAACACAGCCTATTCATCACTAGAGACCAGTGACATCACCGAGACCCTTCATATTCATGAGAACACAACCTATCCATCACTAGAGACCAGTGACATCACCGAGACTCTTCATATTCATGAGAACACAGCCTATCCATCACTAGAGACCAGTGATATCACCGAGACTCTTCATATTCATGAGAACACAGCCTATCCATCACTAGAGACCAGTGACATCACCAAGACCCTTCATATTCATGAGAACACAGCCTATCCAATCACTAGAGACCAGTGACATCACCGAGACCCTTCATATTCATGAGAACACAGCCTATCCACCACTAGAGACCAGTGACATCACCCAGACCCTTCATATTCATGAGAACACAGCCTATTCATCACTAGAGACCAGTGACATCACTGAGACCCTTCATATTCATGAGAACACAGCCTATCCACCACTAGAGACCAGTGACATCACCCAGACCCTTCATATTCATGAGAACACAGTCTATCCAATCACTAGAGCCTTTCCATGTCCCATGGAGGTGATTTACTTTCACTTCCTGTCCTGGGAACGGAATGCAAATTTCTCAAAGAGAGGGCAATGCTCTCTTAGCACCCATTGCTGGAACAATTGTCCTCAGACATGTAGTGAAGTGCCCCTTTACCCTCATTCCTCAGTGGCAGGTATTTTACCATTTGACTTCATTCCACTGGATTCCTGGACATGGCCAAGGGATATAAATTGCAGCTCTTCCCGCCCTCCCATGCTCAGAGGTACCACACCTGATAGGACAGCCGTGACTTGACTCCTGAGCTGTCACCAGGCTTTGGGACTTCTAACAATGTTGGTGGCATGCAGGCCACTGGCAAGAGGACGGACCTTCTTTGTAAGCCCCAGCCATGGAGGACACTGTGCCAACTGACACTGTCCAGTGGGGTGGCTTTACCTTCAGTCACCTAAATCTCCCGACCAAAGACTTTAGACTTATCTTTTTTGGAGCCTCCCGAGGGATCCCTGTGATTCACTTTCTGTATTTACCGCTACATTCGGCCTCCTAGTGGGTGGCGCTACAACCTTATTTCCAAGGAACTGCAAGTAACTGTGTTTTGTTCTAATCTGTGCTACACCATTGGATTTATGCGAAAAGCTTTCTGATATTCTGTTGAACTATATTGTGCTGCCATCTAGTGGTCAACTATGGAAACTATTCCTAAGCATCCCTGTTGCTGTAATAGCTTAATTGACGGTTATTTTCTGGTCATCACTATTGCATACCTTCCTACCTCTCTATCTGTATTGTCCATTTCTTTTGCATTTGAACACTTTTGATACTTTGTTATTCTGTATTGTGCTGCCCCCTAGTGGCTAAGTGTGAAAATGAATCTTAAGCACCCCTGTTACTGTAATGGCTTCATTGGCTGCTATCCTTTAGCGCTGTTGCATACCTTCCTATCATTCCATTAGTATTGCCAATTTGTTTTGCATGTGAATCTCTCTGATACTCTGTTGGGCTGTATTGTGCTGCCACATAGTGGTCAAGTTTGGAAACGATTCCTAAGCATCCTTGTTACTAAGATAGCTTCACTGACTTTTAGTCTTTGTTCATCACTTGCATAACTTCCTATCTTTCTATCTGTATTGGCTACATATTGCTAATTTTGTTTTGCATGTGAACCATTCTGATATTCTGTGCTGCCATCTAGTGGTCAACTGTAGAAACTTTTTAAGCATCCATGTTATTGTAATCGCTTCATTGACAGTTATACTTTGTTTGGCCCTAATGCATAACTTCTTACCGCTCTATCTGTATCGTCAATTTGTTTTGCTTGTGAACCTTTCGTATACTATGTTGTACTGTATTGTGCTGCCACCAAGTGGTTACACGAAGAAGCTATTCTTAAGCATTCCTGTTATTGTAATGGCTTCATTGACTGCTATCCTTCAGCCCTTTTGCATACTTTCTTACCATTCTATCTGTACTGTCTATTTGTTTTGCATGCAAACTCTGATCGTCTATATTGTGCTGCCATCTAATGGTCAAGTGGTCCTAATCAGCCCTCTTACTAAGATGGCATCATTGACTGTTATTCCTTGTTCAGCACTATTGCATATATTCCTAACATTCTATCTGTACTGTCAATTAGTTTTGCATGTGAACATTTCTGATACTCTGTTCTACTGTATTGTGCTGCCCTCTGGTGGTTAAGTGTGAAAATGAATCCTAAGCATCTCTGTTACTGTAATAGCTTCATTGACTGCTATCCTTCAGCGCTGTTGCATACCTTCCTACCAATCTATCCATAACATCAGTTTGTTTTGCATATGAACCTTTCTTATATTGTGTTATACTGCATTGTGCTACCACCAAGTGATTAAATGTAGAAACTATTCCTAAGCATCTCTGTTACTGAAATAGCTTTATTGAATGCTATGCTTCAGCCCCTTGTACACCTTCTTCCCATTCTATCTGTATTGCCCATTCATTTTGCATGTAAACCTTTGTGATACTATTATGTATTGTGCTGCCTCCTAGTGGTCAAGTGTTAAAACGAATCCTAAGCATCCCTGTTATTGTATTAGTTTCATTGGCTGTTTGCCTGATCATTTGGCTGATACCGTTACATACCCGACATGCTTTAACTCCGATGTGTTCGGTGTCTCTGACCCCATTCACTGTATGCGCAGAATGGGAAAAAGGAGCTCCTAGGATTTTCTCTGCCAGCAGTTCTGCAGATCGTCTTCGCTGTTTTTTTTGTTTTTTTGTTTTTTTTTCATTGATTTTCATAAAATTACAAAGAGAAAATAAAATGTGTTTCCCCTCCCAGACTGCCCAATCTGTCTGCTTCGGCGTTTAGAGGCGGCACAATTGTCATAAGACAAAATGCAATAACTGGCAGCAGATAATCGTTCGCCATCTTTCATCCTGACATTTCACTTTGTTTTCTGCCTCGTACTTTTCTGAGAAACAAAAAGATCCATTTTTATCATATTTAAGCCCAGACTATTGTTGCTTTGTGGGATTACATGGTGTTAGCAGCGAGGGGGGAGGGGTGCGTGCCATATAAAGCCCCCGTCTTATTTCCCCGCCGCTGCCTCCATCTATATAACAGTCCTCTGCGTCATCCAGAATTAATATTCTCTAATATGGAATCCATAGAACTTCCCAAAAAAGTCCTCCTGGGGTGAATTTCTTCTGTATGTATGGACTCTGCACAGTACCACTTCTCTTGTCCTGTATGTCGGGTGTAATTCTCGGTATCTGTTCTTATTCTGTATGTATGGACTCTGCACAGTACCACTTCTCTTGTCCTGTATGTCGGGTGTAATTCTCAGTATCTGTTCTTATTCTGTATGTATGGACTCTGCACAGTACTACTTCTCTTGTCCTGTATGTCGGGTGTAATTCTCGGTATCTGTTCTTATTCTGTATGTATGGACTCTGCACAGTACTACTTCTCCTGTCCTGTATGTCGGGTGTAATTCTCAGTATCTGTTCTTATTCTGTATGTATGGACTCTGCACAGTACTACTTCTCTTGTCCTGTATGTCGGGTGTAATTCTCAGTATCTGTTCTTATTCTGTATGTATGGACTCTGCACAGTACTACTTCTCTTGTCCTGTATGTCGGGTGTAATTCTCAGTATCTGTTCTTATTCTGTATGTATGGACTCTGCACAGTACTACTTCTCTTGTCCTGTATGTCGGGTGTAATTCTCAGTATCTGTTCTTATTCTGTATGTATGGACTCTGCACAGTACTACTTCTCCTGTCCTGTATGTCGGGTGTAATTCTCAGTATCTGTTCTTATTCTGTATGTATGGACTCTGCACAGTACTACTTCTCCTGTCCTGTATGCCGGGTGTAATTCTCGGTATCTGTTCTTATTCTGTATGTATGGACTCTGCACAGTACTACTTCTCTTGTCCTGTATGTCGGGTGTAATTCTCAGTATCTCTTCTTATTCTGTATGTATGGACTCTGCACAGTACCACTTCTCTTGTCCTGTATGCCGGGTGTAATTCTCAGTATCTGTTCTTATTCTGTATGTATGGACTCTGCACAGTACTACTTCTCCTGTCCTGTATGCCGGGTGTAATTCTCGGTATCTGTTCTTATTCTGTATGTATGGACTCTGCACAGTACTACTTCTCCTGTCCTGTATGCCGGGTGTAATTCTCGGTATCTGTTCTTATTCTGTATGTATGGACTCTGCACAGTACTACTTCTCTTGTCCTGTATGTCGGGTGTAATTCTCAGTATCTCTTCTTATTCTGTATGTATGGACTCTGCACAGTACTACTTCTCTTGTCCTGTATGTCGGGTGTAATTCTCAGTATCTCTTCTTATTCTGTATGTATGGACTCTGCACAGTACTACTTCTCTTGTCCTGTATGTCGGGTGTAATTCTCGGTATCTCTTCTTATTCTGTATGTATGGACTCTGCACAGTACTACTTCTCTTGTCCTGTATGTCGGGTGTAATTCTCAGTATCTGTTCTTATTCTGTATGTATGGACTCTGCACAGTACTACTTCTCTTGTCCTGTATGTCGGGTGTAATTCTCAGTATCTGTTCTTATTCTGTATGTATGGACTCTGCACAGTACTACTTCTCTTGTCCTGTATGTCGGGTGTAATTCTCAGTATCTCTTCTTATTCTGTATGTATGGACTCTGCACAGTACTACTTCTCTTGTCCTGTATGTCGGGTGTAATTCTCGGTATCTCTTCTTATTCTGTATGTATGGACTCTGCACAGTACTACTTCTCTTGTCCTGTATGTCGGGTGTAATTCTCAGTATCTGTTCTTATTCTGTATGTATGGACTCTGCACAGTACTACTTCTCTTGTCCTGTATGTCGGGTGTAATTCTCAGTATCTCTTCTTATTCTGTATGTATGGACTCTGCACAGTACTACTTCTCCTGTCCTGTATGTCGGGTGTAATTCTCGGTATCTGTTCTTATTCTGTATGTATGGACTCTGCACAGTACTACTTCTCCTGTCCTGTATGTCGGGTGTAATTCTCAGTATCTCTTCTTATTCTGTATGTATGGACTCTGCACAGTACTACTTCTCTTGTCCTGTATGTCGGGTGTAATTCTCAGTATCTCTTCTTATTCTGTATGTATGGACTCTGCACAGTACTACTTCTCCTGTCCTGTATGTCGGGTGTAATTCTCAGTATCTCTTCTTATTCTGTATGTATGGACTCTGCACAGTACTACTTCTCTTGTCCTGTATGTCGGGTGTAATTCTCTGTATCTCTTCTTATTCTGTATGTATGGACTCTGCACAGTACCACTTCTCTTGTCCTGTATGTCGGGTGTAATTCTCAGTATCTCTTCTTATTCTGTATGGATGGACTCTGCACAGTACTACTTCTCCTGTCCTGTATGTCGGGTGTAATTCTCAGTATCTCTTCTTATTCTGTATGTATGGACTCTGCACAGTACTACTTCTCTTGTCCTGTATGTCGGGTGTAATTCTCAGTATCTGTTCTTATTCTGTATGTATGGACTCTGCACAGTACTACTTCTCCTGTCCTGTATGTCGGGTGTAATTCTCAGTATCTGTTCTTATTCTGTATGTATGGACTCTGCACAGTACTACTTCTCTTGTCCTGTATGTCGGGTGTAATTCTCGGTATCTGTTCTTATTCTGTATGTATGGACTCTGCACAGTACTACTTCTCTTGTCCTGTATGTCGGGTGTAATTCTCAGTATCTGTTCTTATTCTGTATGTATGGACTCTGCACAGTACCACTTCTCTTGTCCTGTATGTCGGGTGTAATTCTCGGTATCTCTTCTTATTCTGTATGTATGGACTCTGCACAGTACTACTTCTCCTGTCCTGTATGTCGGGTGTAATTCTCAGTATCTCTTCTTATTCTGTATGTATGGACTCTGCACAGTACTACTTCTCTTGTCCTGTATGTCGGGTGTAATTCTCGGTATCTCTTCTTATTCTGTATGTATGGACTCTGCACAGTACTACTTCTCTTGTCCTGTATGTCGGGTGTAATTCTCGGTATCTCTTCTTATTCTGTATGTATGGACTCTGCACAGTTCTACTTCTCTTGTCCTGTATGTCGGGTGTAATTCTCGGTATCTCTTCTTATTCTGTATGTATGGACTCTGCACAGTACTACTTCTCCTGTCCTGTATGTCGGGTGTAATTCTCGGTATCTCTTCTTATTCTGTATGTATGGACTCTGCACAGTACTACTTCTCTTGTCCTGTATGTTGGGTGTAATTCTCAGTATCTCTTCTTATTCTGTATGTATGGACTCTGCACAGTACTACTTCTCTTGTCCTGTATGTCGGGTGTAATTCTCGGTATCTCTTCTTATTCTGTATGTATGGACTCTGCACAGTTCTACTTCTCTTGTCCTGTATGTCGGGTGTAATTCTCGGTATCTCTTCTTATTCTGTATGTATGGACTCTGCACAGTTCTACTTCTCTTGTCCTGTATGTCGGGTGTAATTCTCGGTATCTCTTCTTATTCTGTATGTATGGACTCTGCACAGTACTACTTCTCTTGTCCTGTATGTCGGGTGTAATTCTCGGTATCTGTTCTTATTCTGTATGTATGGACTCTGCACAGTACTACTTCTCTTGTCCTGTATGTCGGGTGTAATTCTCGGTATCTCTTCTTATTCTGTATGTATGGACTCTGCACAGTACTACTTCTCCTGTCCTGTATGTCGGGTGTAATTCTCAGTATCTGTTCTTATTCTGTATGTATGGACTCTGCACAGTACTACTTCTCTTGTCCTGTATGTCGGGTGTAATTCTCAGTATCTGTTCTTATTCTGTATGTATGGACTCTGCACAGTACTACTTCTCCTGTCCTGTATGTCGGGTGTAATTCTCGGTATCTGTTCTTATTCTGTATGTATGGACTCTGCACAGTACTACTTCTCTTGTCCTGTATGTCGGGTGTAATTCTCGGTATCTCTTCTTATTCTGTATGTATGGACTCTGCACAGTACTACTTCTCTTGTCCTGTATGTCGGGTGTAATTCTCGGTATCTGTTCTTATTCTGTATGTATGGACTCTGCACAGTACCACTTCTCTTGTCCTGTATGTAGGGTGTAATTCTCGGTATCTGTTCTTGTTCTGTATGTATGTACCCTGCACAGTACTACTTCTCTTGTCCTGTATGTCGGGTGTAATTCTCAGTATCTGTTCTTATTCTGTATGTATGGACTCTGCACAGTACTACTTCTCTTGTCCTGTATGTCGGGTGTAATTCTCAGTATCTGTTCTTATTCTGTGTGTATGGACTCTGCACAGTACCACTTCTCTTGTCCTGTATGCCGTACTTGAAGTACAGTTCTTATGGGTACAGCAAATTTGGATGTAATTCCCAACATGTTTTGCCCACAATCTGGGCTTCCTCAGGGGATGCTGCCCACTTGAAGTACAAGCCTTCACAGTTTTTAAGAACAGTATATACTACAATCAATGATAATTCAGGGAGTCTAAAACCGCCACAGAAAACCAAGAACTGCAGGTGACCACAGGATGCATTCAAGGACCAGAAACAATAGTTTGCAAGAAAGCTCAACACCCAGGGACATAGAATCTCTAAAGCAGGGTATTTGTATATAGAACATATAATGTCCTGCGATGGCGCCTGTGTCCCTGCGGTTCCACCGGTTCTAGTTCGATATACAAATACCCTGCTTTAGAGATTCTATGTCCCTGGGTGTTGAGCTTTCTTGCAAACTATTGTTTCTGGTCCTTGAATGCATCCTGTGGTCACCTGCAGTTCTTGGTTTTGTGTGGCGGTTTTAGACTCCCTGAATTATCATTGATTGTAGTATATACTGTTCTTAAAAACTGTGAAGGCTTGTACTTCAAGTGGGCAGCATCCCCTGAGGAAGCCCAGATTGTGGGCGAAACATGTTGGGAATTCCATCCAATTTGCTGTACCCATAAGGACTGTTTAATTGTTTTTAGACAATTTTTATCATTGTTTAAATAAAATAATTTTATATTATCCTTCTGGATCACTGTATTAATCTTTGCACCTCAAAAATCCCACAAGTCCTTCTGTATCCACATACAATAAATAGCATCTAGACTCAAAATCTGTTCACTAAATCAGATCAGGCAGTGATTGCGCTTGGTTGCCAGATGTTACAGTGTATCATTACTGCCCACTGATTGGTTGCTAGAGGTTACAACACATGACTTCTGCTTGTTGGTTGGTTGCTAGAGAATACTGTACATCAATCATCAATACTGCTCACTGATTGGTTGCTAGAGGTTATTGGATATCGTTACCCCTCACAAATTTGTTGCTAGAGGTTACAGCACATTAGTACTGCTCACTGATTGGTTGCTGGAGGTTACAGCACATTAGTACTGCTCACTGATTAGTTGCTAGAGGTTACAGCACATCCTCTCCTCACTGTCTGAACACCATGGCCTGGGCAGGTGAGGGGACCCATCAATAGACAGAAAACTCCCAGGGATCCTAGGACTCAGTGGCAGTGTATGGGGGAGGGTGTGATCAGTGGCAATGAGGGGGGGGGGAGGGGTAGATGGGATCAGTGGATCAAACAAAGAAAGTAGAACATGCTGCATTTTTTCTGGACTGAAATGCACAGGAGAAACGCATCGGAACGCACAGGTCCATATTTAAGGTAAAGAAAAAAAAGAGTGGAGAAAATGCACCGGAACGCCTCCAGGCTGCGTTTCTATGGTGTGAACTGAACTGCGACTGCTCATGTCCCTCGGAGACTCCAGTCTTGGCATTCTGCTGTCCTGCCATGGAGTCTCACCCCTCCTGTTGCACTATTAGGAGGAAGGCAGACTCCCCCAATGAAATATAAAGATCCTGCGGGATATTCATCCAGTTGTCTTCTGACAATCTATGTTTTTAATGCAACTTCTTTATTTCCTACGGTTGGCGGCGTTTGCCCAGATCGCTGCGGCGATCGCGTTTATCACCTTCTATTTAACATGAAAAGCTGATGACAAAGTCGCAGATCGTTGCCGGCGAATCCAATTCTTTGCCATTAGGCGGTACAAAGAACCATAAAGTACAGAGAGGCTCCTCCCAGAGACGAGTCCGGGGAGCCGCCATAAATCAAAGTGACGGCTCTGCCCGCCCCTCGCTAATAATCGCTCAGAAAAAAAGCGACATTTATAGAAGTGGGCGGGATCAGCGCTAAGCGGTCACCGCCTTCCGGAGTGCAACTCGTGAATCTCTTCATTATATTATGGAAGGACGACGTCACACATTGCGGAATTCACACGATTATTATTATTACATTTATATAACTCTGACATATACCACAGCGCTGTACAGAGACCACTGAGCCAATCACATCAGTGTCTGTACAGAGGAGCTTACACTCTAATGTCCCCTCCCCCACATCACATCAGTCTCTGTACAGAGGAGCTTACACTCTAATGTCCCCTCCCCCCACATCACATCAGTCTCTATACAGAGGAGCTTACACTCTAATGTCCCCTCCCCCCCACATCACATCAGTCTCTGTACAGAGGAGCTTACACTCTAATGTCCCCTCCCCCACATCACATCAGTCTCTGTACAGAGGAGCTTACACTCTAATGTCCCCTCCCCCCCACATCACATCAGTCTCTGTACAGAGGAGCTTACACTCTAATGTCCCCTCCCCCCACATCACATCAGTCTCTATACAGAGGAGCTTACACTCTAATGTCCCCTCCCCCACATCACATCAGTCTCTATACAGAGGAGCTTACACTCTAATGTCCCCTCCCCCACATCACATCAGTCTCTGTACAGAGGAGCTTACACTCTAATGTCCCCTCCCCCCCACATCACATCAGTCTCTATACAGAGGAGCTTACACTCTAATGTCCCCTCCCCCCACATCACATCAGTCTCTATACAGAGGAGCTTACACTCTAATGTCCCCTCCCCCACATCACATCAGTCTCTATACAGAGGAGCTTACACTCTAATGTCCCCTCCCCCCACATCACATCAGTCTCTATACAGAGGAGCTTACACTCTAATGTCCCCTCCCCCACATCACATCAGTCTCTATACAGAGGAGCTTACACTCTAATGTCCCCTCCCCCCACATCACATCAGTCTCTATACAGAGGAGCTTACACTCTAATGTCCCCTCCCCCCCACATCACATCAGTCTCTATACAGAGGAGCTTACACTCTAATGTCCCCTCCCCCACATCACATCAGTCTCTATACAGAGGAGCTTACACTCTAATGTCCCCTCCCCCCACATCACATCAGTCTCTATACAGAGGAGCTTACACTCTAATGTCCCCTCCCCCACATCACATCAGTCTCTGTACAGAGGAGCTTACACTCTAATGTCCCCTCCCCCCACACATCACATCAGTCTCTGTACAGAGGAGCTTACACTCTAATGTCCCCTCCCCCACATCACATCAGTCTCTGTACAGAGGAGCTTACACTCTAATGTCCCCTCCCCCCACATCACATCAGTCTCTGTACAGAGGAGCTTACACTCTAATGTCCCCTCCCCCCACATCACATCAGTCTCTATACAGAGCTTACACTCTAATGTCCCCTCCCCCACACATCACATCAGTCTCTGTACAGAGGAGCTTACACTCTAATGTCCCCTCCCCCCACACATCACATCAGTCTCTGTACAGAGGAGCTTACACTCTAATGTCCCCTCCCCCACCACAGTCACACACTATTATTATACATTTATATAGCTCTGATATACAGTATCTGACAAAAGTAAGTACACCCCTCAGTCACATTGGTGTAAATCTTTTCATGTGACAACACTGAAGAAATTACACTTTGCTACAATGTAAAGTAGTGATCATGCTCTGCTTCAGGATGTCACAGTACATGTCGGCATTCATGGTTCCCTCAATGATCTGTAGCCCCCCAGTGCCGGCAGCACTCATGCAACCCCAGACCATGACCCTCCCCCCACCATGCCTGACTGTAGGGAAGACACGCTTCCCTTAGTCCTCCTCACCTGGTTGCCGCCGCACACGCCTGACACCATCTGACACCAAATACGTTTATCTTGGTCTCATCAGACCACAGGACACGGTTCCAGTAATCCATGTCCTTAGTCTGCTTATCTTCAGCAAACTGTTTGCGGCTCTTTCTTGTGCATCTTTAGAAGAGGCTTCCTTCTGGGACGACAGCCATGCAGACCAATTTGATGCAGTGTGCGGCGTATGGTCTGAGCACTGACAGGCTGACCCCTCCCCCACCCCTTCACCCTCTGCAGCAATGCTGGCAGCACTCATACGTCTATTTCCCAAAGACAACCTCTGGATATGACGCTGAGCACGTGACCTCAACTTCTTTGGTGGAGCATGGCGAGGCCTGTTCTGAGGGGAACCTGTCCTGTTATACCGCTGGATGGTCTTGGCCACCGTGCTGCAGCTCAGTTTCAGGGTCTTGGCAATCTTCTTATAGCCCCGCCCATCTTTATGTAGAGCAACAATTCTTTTCTTCAGATCCTCAGAGAGTTCTTTGCCATGAGGTGCCATGTTGTACTTCCAGTGACCAGTATGAGAGAGTGAGAGCGATAACACCAAATTTATCACACCTGCTCCTCATTCACACCTGAGACCTTGTAACACTAACGAGTCACATGACACCGGGGAGGGAAAATGGCTAATTGGTGCCCAATTTGGACAGTTTCACTTAGGGGTGTACTCACTTTTGTTGCCAGCGGTTTAGACATTAATGGCTGTGTGTTGAGTTATTTTGAGGGGAGAGGAAATTTACACCGTTATACAAGCTGTACACTCCTCCCCCCTGTGTACACTCCTCCCCCCTGTGTACACTCCTCCGTCCTGTGTACACTCCTCCCCCCTGTGTACACTCCTCCCCCCTGTGTACACTCCTCCCCCCTGTGTACACTCCTCTCCCCTGTGTACACTCCTCTCCCCCTGTGTACACTCCTCCCCCCCTGTGTACACTCCTCCCCCTGTGTACACTCCTCCCCCCTGTGTACACTCCTCCCCCTGTGTACACTCCTCCCCCCTGTGTACACTCCTCCCCCCTGTGTACACTCCTCCCCCCTGTGTACACTCCTCCCCCCTGTGTACACTCCTCCCCCCTGTGTACACTCCTCTCCCCTGTGTACACTCCTCCCCCCTGTGTACACTCCTCCCCCTGTGTACACTCCTCCCCCCTGTGTACACTCCTCCCCCCTGTGTACACTCCTCCCCCCTGTGTACACTCCTCCCCCCTGTGTACACTCCTCCCCCCTGTGTACACTCACTACTTTACATTGTAGCAAAGTGTCATTTCTTCAGTGTTGTCACATGAATGGGACTGAGGGGTGTACTTTTGTCAGATACTGAATACCGCAGTGCTGTACAGAGATCACTAAGCCAGTCATATCTGTGTCTTTACCAGAGGAGCTTACACTCTAACGTCCCCTCCCCCGTCACACACTTATCAATCTACATTTGTACCATATGGGGGGGGTCTGACATAGGGAAGCTCAGAATACACGATGGTCACATGTTCCTCAAGGGGGGAACGGAGTCGGTTTTAATCACAGTGTGAGAATAATCCCCCCTGAGACCCGGGAGGGGCGGAGGAGAGCAATCAGTAGAGACAATCTCCTCCCCGCTCTCCTGCAGGGACCTCATTACATTGTGTCTCCATTTATTCCCCAATATTATCAGATGTTAAAGGGACCGTCCATCCAGATTCCCATTCCTCCATCCATGTCAGACATGGGATAGAATAGAATTTGCAGAGAATTGACTTCATGACTTCTGAAGAAATGACAAAATGAACTCAAAACTGATACATTTCCCTGTAGAAGTTCTTACCGTCTGATGGTTACATTTCAATGCAGGATTTTTGGGGAAAGAATTTCTGTCATTAGAATTTTCCCACCAATCACCAATGTAAGGAACATTCTTCTCACTGATCACCAATGTAAGGAACATTCTTCCCACTGATCACCAATGTAAGGAACATTCTTCCCACTGATTACCAATGTAAGGAACATTCTTCTCACTGATCACCAATGTAAGGAACATTCTTCCCACTGATCACCAATATAAAGAACATTCTTCTCACTGATCACCAATGTAAGGAACATTCTTCTCACTGACCACCAATGTAAGGAACATTCTTCCCACTGATCACCAATATAAGGAACATTCTTCTCACTGATCACCAATGTAAGGAACATTCTTCTCACTGATCACCAATGTAAGGAACATTCTTCTCACTGATCACCAATGTAAGGAACATTCTTCCCACTGATCACCAATGTAAGGAACATTCTTCTCACTGATCACCAATGTAAGGGACATTCTTCCCACTGATCACCAATGTAAGGAACATTCTTCTCACTGATCACCAATGTAAGGAACATTCTTCCCACTGATCACCAATGTAAGGAACATTCTTCTCACTGATCACCAATGTAAGGGACATTCTTCTCACTGATCACCAATGTAAGGAACATTCTTCTCACTGACCACCAATGTAAGGAACATTCTTCCCACTGATCACCAATATAAGGAACATTCTTCTCACTGATCACCAATGTAAGGAACATTCTTCTCACTGATCACCAATGTAAGGAACATTCTTCTCACTGATCACCAATGTAAGGAACATTCTTCCCACTGATCACCAATGTAAGGAACATTCTTCTCACTGATCACCAATGTAAGGGACATTCTTCCCACTGATCACCAATGTAAGGAACATTCTTCTCACTGATCACCAATGTAAGGAACATTCTTCCCACTGATCACCAATGTAAGGAACATTCTTCTCACTGATCACCAATGTAAGGAACATTCTTCTCACTGATCACCAATGTAAGGAACATTCTTCCCACTGATCACCAATGTAAGGGACATTCTTCCCACTGATCACCAATGTAAGGAACATTCTTCCCACTGATCACCAATGTAAGGAACATTCTTCCCACTGATCACCAATGTAAGGAACATTCTTCTCACTGATCACCAATGTAAGGGACATTCTTCTCACTGATCACCAATGTAAGGGACATTCTTCCCACTGATCACCAATGTAAGAAACATTCTTCTCACTGATCACCAATGTAAGGAACATTCTTCTCACTGATCACCAATGTGAGGAACATTCTTCTCACTGATCACCAATGTAAGGAACATTCTTCCCACTGACCACCAATGTAAGGAACATTCTTCCCACTGATCACCAATGTAAGGAACATTCTTCCCACTGATCACCAATGTAAGGAACATTCTTCCCACTGATCACCAATGTAAGGAACATTCTTCTCACTGATCACCAATGTAAGGAACATTCTTCCCACTGACCACCAATGTAAGGAACATTCTTCTCACTGATCACCAATGTAAGGGACATTCTTCCCACTGATCACCAATGTAAGGAACATTCTTCTCACTGATCACCAATGTAAGGAACATTCTTCCCACTAATCACCAATGTAAGGAACATTCTTCTCACTGATCACCAATGTAAGGAACATTCTTCCCACTGATCACCAATGTAAGGAACATTCTTCTCACTGATCACCAATGTAAGGAACATTCTTCTCACTGATCACCAATGTAAGGAACATTCTTCCCACTGATCACCAATGTAAGGAACATTCTTCCCACTGATCACCAATGTAAGGAACATTCTTCCCACTGACCACCAATGTAAGGAACATTCTTCCCACTGATCACCAATGTAAGGAACATTCTTCTCACTGATCACCAATGTAAGGAACATTCTTCCCACTGATCACCAATGTAAGGAACATTCTTCCCACTGATCACCAATGTAAGGATCATTCTTCCCACTGATCACCAATGTAAGGAACATTCTTCCCACTGATCACCAATGTAAGGAACATTCTTCCCACTGATCACCAATGTAAGGAACATTCTTCCCACTGATCACCAATGTAAGGAACATTCTTCCCACTGATCACCAATGTAAGGGACATTCTTCTCACTGATCACCAATGTAAGGGACATTCTTCTCACTGATCACCAATGTAAGGAACATTCTTCTCACTGATCACCAATGTAAGGAACATTCTTCCCACTGATCACCAATGTAAGGAACATTCTTCCCACTGATCACCAATGTAAGGAACATTCTTCCCACTGATCACCAATGTAAGGAACATTCTTCCCACTGATCACCAATGTAAGGGACATTCTTCTCACTGATCACCAATGTAAGGATCATTCTTCCCACTGATCACCAATGTAAGGAACATTCTTCCCACTGATCACCAATGTAAGGAACATTCTTCCCACTGATCACCAATGTAAGGAACATTCTTCTCACTGACCACCAATGTAAGGAACATTCTTCTCACTGATCACCAATGTAAGGAACATTCTTCCCACTGATCACCAATGTAAGGAACATTCTTCCCACTGATCACCAATGTAAGGAGCATTCTTCCCACTGATCACCAATGTAAGGAACATTCTTCCCACTGATCACCAATGTAAGGAACATTCTTCCCACTGATCACCAATGTAAGGAACATTCTTCTCACTGATCACCAATGTAAGGAACATTCTTCTCACTGATCACCAATGTAAGGAACATTCTTCTCACTGATCACCAATGTAAGGAACATTCTTCCCACTGATCACCAATGTAAGGAACATTCTTCTCACTGATCACCAATGTAAGGAACGTTCTTCCCACTGATCACCAATGTAAGGAACATTCTTCTCACTGACCACCAATGTAAGGAACATTCTTCTCACTGATCACCAATGTAAGGAACATTCTTCCCACTGATCACCAATGTAAGGGACATTCTTCCCACTGATCACCAATGTAAGGAACATTCTTCTCACTGATCACCAATGTAAGAAACATTCTTACCACTGATCACCAATGTAAGGGACATTCTTCTCACTGATCACCAATGTAAGGAACATTCTTCTCACTGATCACCAATGTAAGGAACATTCTTCCCACCGATCACCAATGTAAGGGACATTCTTCCCACTGATCACCAATGTAAGGAACATTCTTCCCACTGATCACCAATGTAAGGAACATTCTTCTCACTGACCACCAATGTAAGGAACATTCTTCTCACTGATCACCAATGTAAGGAACATTCTTCTCACTGATCACCAATGTAAGGAACATTCTTCTCACTGATCACCAATGTAAGGAACATTCTTCCCACTGATCACCAATGTAAGGAACATTCTTCTCACTGATCACCAATGTAAGGAACATTCTTCTCACTGATCACCAATGTAAGGAACATTCTTCCCACTGACCACCAATGTAAGGAACATTCTTCTCACTGATCACCAATGTAAGGAACATTCTTCTCACTGATCACCAATGTAAGGAACATTCTTCTCACTGATCACCAATGTAAGGAACATTCTTCTCACTGATCACCAATGTAAGGAACATTCTTCTCACTGACCACCAATGTAAGGAGCATTCTTCCCACTGATCACCAATGTAAGGAACATTCTTCTCACTGATCACCAATGTAAGGAACATTCTTCTCACTGATCACCAATGTAAGGAGCATTCTTCCCACTGATCACCAATGTAAGGAACATTCTTCTCACTGATCACCAATGTAAGGAACATTCTTCTCACTGATCACCAATGTAAGGAACATTCTTCTCACTGATCACCAATGTAAGGGACATTCTTCTCACTGATCACCAATGTAAGGAACATTCTTCCCACTGATCACCAATGTAAGGAACATTCTTCCCACTGATCACCAATGTAAGGATCATTCTTCCCACTGATCACCAATGTAAGGAACATTCTTCCCACTGATCACCAATGTAAGGAACATTCTTCCCACTGATCACCAATGTAAGGAACATTCTTCTCACTGATCACCAATGTAAGGAATATTCTTCCCACTGATCACCAATGTAAGGAACATTCTTCTCACTGATCACCAATGTAAGGAACATTCTTCCCACTGACCACCAATGTAAGGAACATTCTTCTCACTGATCACCAATGTAAGGAACATTCTTCTCACTGATCACCAATGTAAGGAACATTCTTCTCACTGATCACCAATGTAAGGAACATTCTTCTCACTGACCACCAATGTAAGGAGCATTCTTCCCACTGATCACCAATGTAAGGAACATTCTTCTCACTGATCACCAATGTAAGGAACATTCTTCTCACTGACCACCAATGTAAGGAGCATTCTTCTCACTGATCACCAATGTAAGGATCATTCTTCTCACTGATCACCAATGTAAGGGACATTCTTCCCACTGATCACCAATGTAAGGAACATTCTTCTCACTGATCACCAATGTAAGGAACATTCTTCTCACTGATCACCAATGTAAGGGACATTCTTCTCACTGATCACCAATGTAAGGAACATTCTTCCCACTGATCACCAATGTAAGGGACATTCTTCCCACTGATCACCAATGTAAGGAACATTCTTCTCACTGATCACCAATGTAAGGAGCATTCTTCCCACTGACCACCAATGTAAGGAACATTCTTCTCACTGATCACCAATGTAAGGAACATTCTTCTCACTGACCACCAATGTAAGGAGCATTCTTCCCACTGATCACCAATGTAAGGAACATTCTTCCTACTGATCACCAATGTAAGGAACATTCTTCTCACTGATCACCAATGTAAGGGACATTCTTCCCACTGATCACCAATGTAAGGAACATTCTTCTCACTGATCACCAATGTAAGGAACATTCTTCTCACTGATCACCAATGTAAGGAACATTCTTCTCACTGATCACCAATGTAAGGAACATTCTTCTCACTGATCACCAATGTAAGGAACATTCTTCCCACTGATCACCAATGTAAGGAACATTCTTCTCACTGATCACCAATGTAAGGAACATTCTTCTCACTGATCACCAATGTAAGGAACATTCTTCTCACTGACCACCAATGTAAGGAACATTCTTCTCACTGATCACCAATGTAAGGAACATTCTTCCCACTGATCACCAATGTAAGGAATATTCATCCCACCGATCACCAATGTAAGGAACATTCTTCTCACTCATCACCAATGTAAGGAACATTCTTCTCACTCATCACCAATGTAAGGAACATTCTTCCTACTGATCACCAATGTAAGGAACATTCTTCTCACTCATCACCAATGTAAGGAACATTCTTCTCACTGATCACCAATGTAAGGAACATTCTTCCCACTGATCACCAATGTAAGGAACATTCTTCTCACTGATCACCAATGTAAGGAACATTCTTCTCACTGATCACCAATGTAAGGAACATTCTTCTCACTGACCACCAATGTAAGGAACATTCTTCTCACTGATCACCAATGTAAGGAACATTCTTCCCACTGATCACCAATGTAAGGAATATTCATCCCACCGATCACCAATGTAAGGAACATTCTTCTCACTCATCACCAATGTAAGGAACATTCTTCTCACTGATCACCAATGTAAGGAACATTCTTCTCACTGATCACCAATGTAAGGAACATTCTTCCCACTGATCACCAATGTAAGGAACATTCTTCTCACTGATCACCAATGTAAGGAACATTCTTCTCACTGATCACCAATGTAAGGAACATTCTTCTCACTGACCACCAATGTAAGGAACATTCTTCTCACTGATCACCAATGTAAGGAACATTCTTCCCACTGATCACCAATGTAAGGAACATTCATCCCACCGATCACCAATGTAAGGAACATTCTTCTCACTCATCACCAATGTAAGGAACATTCTTCTCACTGATCACCAATGTAAGGAACATTCTTCCTACTGATCACCAATGTAAGGACCATTCTTCCCACTGATCACCAATGTAAGGAACATTCTTCTCACTGATCACCAATGTAAGGAACATTCTTCCCACTGATCACCAATGTAAGGAACATTCTTCCTACTGATCACCAATGTAAGGAACATTCTTCTCACTGATCACCAATGTAAGGAACATTCTTCTCACTGATCACCAATGTAAGGGACATTCTTCTCACTGATCACCAATGTAAGGAACATTCTTCCCACTGATCACCAATGTAAGGAACATTCTTCTCACTGATCACCAATGTAAGGAACATTCTTCTCACTGATCACCAATGTAAGGGACATTCTTCTCACTGATCACCAATGTAAGGAACATTCTTCCCACTGATCACCAATGTAAGGGACATTCTTCCCACCGATCACCAATGTAAGGAACATTCTTCCCACTGATCACCAATGTAAGGATCATTCTTCTCACTGATCACCAATGTAAGGAACATTCTTCCCACTGATCACCAATGTAAGGAACATTCTTCCCACTGATCACCAATGTAAGGATCATTCTTCTCACTGATCACCAATGTAAGGAACATTCTTCTCACTGATCACCAATGTAAGGAACATTCTTCTCACTGATCACCAATGTAAGGAACATTCTTCTCACTGATCACCAATGTAAGGAACATTCTTCCCACTGATCACCAATGTAAGGGCCATTCTTTCATTGACCACCAATGTAGAAACAATTCTTCCCACCGACCACCAAAATAAGGAGGTCCTTGCACTTTGGGGTCTGAGTGAGGTTTGGTGTCCAGCTGAGGAGTAGAAATGTGTTTTTAGAAGTGGTGATTTTAGGATGATACATTGGTTCTTCAGTTATGATAAGTAAATGTGGATCCTATCCCAGAAGATATGCCATGTGACCAGGGCCGCTGATAGAAATCATGGGGCCCCGTACAGCCTACCTGACGGGGCCCCCTTCAGCCCCACCCCTGGTCCTGCTCCTGGTACCGTCTTCAGCCCCACCCCTAGCCCCTCCCCAGACCCCTCCCCAGACCCCACCTTGAAACAAAGTGCCAGTGGCAGCATGGGTGGCACTGTCTCTGCAGGCAGCACATGCGTTATGGCATTGGCAGCATGGGTGCCACTGTCTCTGCAGGCAGCACATGCGTTATGGCATTGGCAGCATGGGTGGCACTGTCTCTGCAGGCAGCACATGCGTTATGGCATTGGCAGCATGGGTGTCACTGTCTCTGCAGGCAGCACATGCGTTATGGCATTGGCAGCATGGGTGGCAATGTCTCTGCAGGCAGCACATGCGTTATGGCATTGGCAGCATGGGTGGCAATGTCTCTGCCGGCAGAACATGTGTTATGGCATTGGCAGCATGGGGGGCACTGTCTCTGCAGGCAGCACATGCGTTATGGCATTGGCAGCATGGGTGGCAATGTCTCTGCCGGCAGCACAAGCGTTATGGCATTGGCAGCATGGGTGGCACTGTCTCTGCAGGCAGCACATGCGTTATGGCATTGGCAGCATGGGTGGCAATGTCTCTGCAGGCAGAACATGCGTTATGGCATTGGCAGCATGGGTGTCACTGTCTCTGCAGGCAGCACATGCGTTATGGCATTGGCAGCATGGGTGGCAATGTCTCTGCAGGCAGCACATGCGTTATGGCATTGGCAGCATGGGTGGCAATGTCTCTGCCGGCAGAACATGTGTTATGGCATTGGCAGCATGGGGGGCACTGTCTCTGCAGGCAGCACATGCGTTATGGCATTGGCAGCATGGGTGGCAATGTCTCTGCCGGCAGCACAAGCGTTATGGCATTGGCAGCATGGGTGGCACTGTCTCTGCAGGCAGCACATGCGTTATGGCATTGGCAGCATGGGTGGCAATGTCTCTGCAGGCAGAACATGCGTTATGGCATTGGCAGCATGGGGGGCACTGTCTCTGCAGGCAGAACATGCGTTATGGCATTTGCAGCATGTGTGGCACTGCCAATGCCATAACGCTGCCTGCAGAGACAGTGCCCCCCATGCTGCCAATGCCATAATGTGTAGATGCTGCAGAGACAGATACAGAGTGTAATCAATCATCATCATATAGTAGATCTTGCACAATGCATCACCCCCAAGCAAGCACTAAGCATACCCCTGTGTCAGCCCCCACCACCAGCCACTTCCTCTCTGATCCTGATGCTCCCTGGACTCTGGAGTCACAATTTCAATTGTCAGATGAGATGATTCCTCTGTCGCCGCTGTTCGCCACTGCATCTTCTCCAGTCTCGGATAGGAGATAAATCACTCCGCCGGGGAAGTTAATCTGCAGGCCGGGACTTGAGCCAGCACTGACATGCAGAGCGGCCGCGCATGCTTTCGAAATACAAGAAATAGTCCCTCCCACACACCCTGAAGAAAAACCAGTACATTTAAAAAAAATGCTGATAAGTCAGAGCGGGGGGTTGTTGCGATCGCTGGTGATTTTTTTTTTCTTTTTCATTATTATTCTGCATTCTTTCATCCTAGATTGCCGGGGCCCCCTGCTGGCCGGGCCCGGTACAACAGGGCCAGTTGTACTGGCTTATCAGCGGCCCTGCATGTGACTGTCAGTGCCAAATCTGTATGTGAAAAGAAAAATTCACTGGTAGAATGTTCTGGAGCCAATTAAAAACAATGTGGCCAGTTCTTAGGCGCTGGAGGAGGATATGCCCCTATCACGGTTTATATTTAATGGAAATCTACAATAGTATAACACCCGTCTGCTTCAAGTTTTGAGTCACCCAACACAGAATAATTCAACAGGCAGATTTCTTTCCAAATACCAGACTGATACAATGAAGATGGCCGAGAGCCACAAGAAGAGTTGAAGAAGTGCAATGAGAACAGCAGTGGGAGGATTTAATTATCATCTGTTTCTTTTTATGTCACTGTGAGTCAGTGTTCTAGCAGTGTGCACTGATGCAGCGCTGACTGCCTGTGTGACACCCGCGAGCCTCCGTTCCTGCGGGAAACAGGTGTCCTTTTGTGATGTCACCGCAAAATGTCAAATGATTTCCATCTCGCTTTGAGAGGGATTCGGCTTTGTGGAACATCTGGGCTGTCACAGGAAGGAAGGTTTATTAAATCTTAGAATCGGTGCCAACTTTCAAGATACCCGTAGAATACTGAGAGATTTGTCACCGTTCAGACTGGCGCTGTGGACATCCAAAGTGGTCACAACAGAGACCCAACACTGTCCTTGTTCAGAAGGTCTGGATCCAGCTGCGTGGTAATTTATGTCGGCCATGATGATACAATGGATGGGATGGGTACAGACACAGCACCTCTTCCCTCTATCTTACAGCTAGATGGGCATGGATGCCAACTTTCCAATGATCAAATTATTATTTTGGTGACATTTGACAGAACTAAACTGCTCTGAAGTTAGGAAGAGAAGTTTTTTTACAGCGTACTAGGCCAGGCAGCTTAAGGAAAGTGATTGGATAGGCTGTGTTCTCATGAATATGAATGGTCTCGGTAATGTCACTGGTCTCTAGTGATTGGATAGGCTGTGTTCTCATGAATATGAAGGGTCTCGGTGATGTCACTGGTCTCTAGTGATTGGATAGGCTGTGTTCTCATGAATATGAAGAGTCTCTGTGATGTCACTGGTCTCTAGTGATTGGATAGGCTGTGTTCTCATGAATATGAAGGGTCTTGGTGATGTCACTGGTCTCTAGTGATTGGATAGACTGTGTTCTCATGAATATGAAGGGTCTTGGTGATGTCACTGGTCTCTATTGATGGATAGGCTGTGTTCTCATGAATATGAAGGGTCTCGGTGATGTCACTGGTCTCTAGTGATGGATAGGCTGTGTTCTCATGAATATGATGGGTCTTGGTGATGTCACTGGTCTCTATTGATGGATAGGCTGTGTTCTCATGAATATGAAGGGTCTCGGTGATGTCACTGGTCTCTAGTGAGGGATAGGCTGTGTTCTCATGAATATAAAGGATCTCAGTGATGTCACTGGTCTCTAGTGATTGGATAGGCTGTGTTCTCATGAATATGAATGGTCTCGGTAATGTCACTGGTCTCTAGTGATTGGATAGGCTGTGTTCTCATGAATATGAAGAGTCTCGGTGATGTCACTGGTCTCTAGTGATTGGATAGGCTGTGTTCTCATGAATATAAAGGGTCTTGTGATGTCACTGGTCTCTAGTGATTGGATAGGCTGTGTTCTCATGAATATGAAGGGTCTTGGTGATGTCACTGGTCTCTAGTGATTGGATAGGCTGTGTTCTCATGAATATGAAGGGTCTTGGTGATGTCACTGGTCTCTAGTGATGGATAGGCCATGTTCTCATGAATATGAAGGGTCTTGGTGATGTCACTGGTCTCTATTGATGGATAGGCTGTGTTCTCATGAATATGAAGGGTCTCAGTGATGTCACTGGTCTCTAGTGATTGGATAGGCTGTGTTCTCATGAATATGAAGGGTCTCTGTGATGTCACTGGTCTCAATTGATGGATAGGCTGTGTTCTCATGAATATGAAGGGTCTCAGTGATGTCACTGGTCTCTAGTGATGGATAGGATGTGTTCCCATGAATATGAAGGGTCTCGTGATGTCACTGGTCTCTAGTGATGGATAGGCTGTGTTCTCATGAATATGAAGGGTCTCATGATGTCACTGGTCTCTAGTGATTGGATAGGCTGTGTACTCATGAATATGAAGGGTCTCGGTGATGTCACTGGTCTCTAGTGATTGGATAGGCTGTGTTCTCATGAATATGAAGGATCTCTGTGATGTCACTGGTCTCTAGTGATGGATAGGCCATGTTCTCATGAATATGAAGGGTCTCGTGATGTCACTGGTCTCTAGTGATGGATAGGCTGAGTTCTCATGAATATGAAGGGTTTCGGTGATGTCACTGGTCTCTAGTGATTGGATAGGCTGTGTTCTCATGAATATGAAGAGTCTCGGTGATGTCACTGGTCTCTAGTGATTGGATAGGCTGTGTTCTCATGAATATGAAGGGTCTTGGTGATGTCACTGGTCTCTAGTGATAGGATAGGCTGTGTTCTCATGAATATGAAGGGTCTCTGTGATGTCACTGGTCTCTAGTGATTGAATAGGCTGTGTTCTCATGAATATGAAGGGTCTCTGTGATGTCACTGGTCTCTAGTGATTGGATAGGCTGTGTTCTCATGAATATGAAGGGTCTCTGTGATGTCACTGGTCTCTAGTGATTGAATAGGCTGTGTTCTCATGAATATGGAGGGTCTCGGTGATGTCACTGGTCACTAGTGGTGAATAGGCTGTTGTGACGGACCTGGCCGGGACAGAGGCTTTTGGAGGGGACTGGGTGCGGGCCTCCTGCCTTGCGACCGTGGGCCCTGGCATTTGGGGGAACGGTGCTCTTTGTGAGCTGTATGCCTGGGGACCCTTGAGGGGGTGTTACTTCGGATTCAGGTCCATGTCCCCCCAAGACACAGAGACTCTGGGGACCCTGTATATGCCATATTAGAGTGACTGATTCATACTGTTGGGATTTTCACACATTCCCTCTAAGGATATGCGAATGCAATCACCTCCAGCCATCTGTCTGTCCTCTGTGCTAATTTGACCCTGCTAAATGTGTGATGTTTACACTTAGGATAATGTATATTATATAGCAGGTGAGACAGGTAGGAGCCGGGATGTCTACCCTGAACGGTCATATCTATGAGTCACCTTGGCTGGCTAAAGGATTTAGTTAATTAGCTCATGTTAATTATGTTTTTGGTTACCCCCTCTGTTACTATATATAAGACTTGATTTTTGGTTCTAATAAAGTCTCTCTTGGTTGAACTTACATACAGCCTGCCTGGTGTTTGTTCTGACCGACCACAAATGGATTTGAATGGCACATAGCTGTAGTTGGAATCCTGGAGCACCGGATGATCCAATAGAGCAGAGGAGTGTCGGGAGAGTGGAACCGAGCGAGCAAAGGGGCTCGTTACAGCTGTGCTCTCATGAATATGGAGGGTCTCGGTGATGTCACTGGTCTCTAGTGATGGATAGGCTGTGTTCTCATTAATATGAA
The DNA here is from genome assembly GCA_029206835.1 of Rana muscosa. Lineage (NCBI taxonomy): Eukaryota > Metazoa > Chordata > Amphibia > Anura > Ranidae > Rana > Rana muscosa. The sequence continues at coordinate 3,208,102 of CM055128.1, forward strand.
GGGTCTCGGTGATGTCACTGGTCTCTAGTGATTGGATAGGCTGTGTTCTCATTAATATGAAGGGTCTCGGTGATGTCACTGGTCTCTAGTGATTGGATAGGCTGTATTCTCATGAATATGAAGGGTCTCGGTGATGTCACTGGTCTCTAGTGATGGATAGGCTGTGTACTCATGAATATGAAGGGTCTCGGTGATGTCACTGGTCTCTAGTGATTGGATAGGCTGCGGTCTCATGAATATGACGAGTCTCTGTGATGTCACTGGTCTCTAGTGATGGATAGGCCATGTTCTCATGAATATGAGGGGTCGCAGTGATGTCACTGGTCTCTAGTGATTGGATAGGCTGTGTACTCATGAATATGAAGGGTCTCGGTGATGTCACTGGTCTCTAGTGATTGGATAGGCTGTGTTCCCATGAATATGAAGGGTCTCGGTGATGTCACTGGTCTCTAGTGATGGATAGGCTGTGTTCTCATGGATATGAAGGGTCTCGGTGATGTCACTGGTCTCTAGTGATGGATAGGCTGTGGTCTCATGAATATGAAGGGTCTCTGTGATGTCACTGGTCTCTAGTGATGGATAGGCTGTGTTCTCATGAATATGAAGGGTCTCTGTGATGTCACTGGTCTCTAGTGATTGGATAGGCTGTGTTCTCATGAATATGATGGGTCTCATGATGTCACTGGTCTCTAGTGATTGGATAGGCTGTGTTCTCATGAATATGAAGAGTCTCTGTGATGTCACTGGTCTCTAGTGATGGATAGGCTGTGTTCTCATGAATATGAAGAGTCTCTGTGATGTCACTGGTCTCTAGTGATGGATAGGCTGTGTTCTCATGAATATGAAGGGTCTCGGTGATGTCACTGGTCTCTAGTGATTGGATAGGCTGTGTTCTCATGAATATGAAGGGTCTCTGTGATGTCACTGGTCTCTAGTGATGGATAGGCTGTGTTCTCATGAATATGAAGAGTCTCTGTGATGTCACTGGTCTCTAGTGATGGATAGGCTGTGTTCTCATGAATATGAAGGGTCTCGGTGATGTCACTGGTCTCTAGTGATTGGATAGGCTGTGTTCTCATGAATATGAAGGGTCTCATGATGTCACTGGTCTCTAGTGATTGGATAGGCTGTGTTCTCATGAATATGAAGGGTCTCATGATGTCACTGGTCTCTAGTGATTGGATAGGCTGTGTACTCATGAATATGAAGGGTCTCATGATGTCACTGGTCTCTAGTGATTGGATAGGCTGTGTACTCATGAATATGGAGGGTCTCTGTGATGTCACTGGTCTCTAGTGTTTGGATAGGCTGTGTTCTCCTGAATATGAAGAGTCTCGGTGATGTCACTGGTCTCTAGTGATGGATAGGCTGTGTACTCATGAATATGAAGAGTCTTGGTGATGTCACTGGTCTCTAGTGATGGATAGGCTGTGTTCTCATGAATATGAAGGGTCTCGGTGATGTCACTGGTCTCTAGTGATGGATAGGTTGTGTTCTCATGAATATGGAGGGTCTCGGTGATGTCACTGGTCTCTAGTGATGGATAAGCTGTGTTCTCATGAATATGAAGGGTCTCGGTGATGTCACTGGTCTCTAGTGATTGGATAGGCTGTGTACTCATGAATATGGAGGGTCTCTGTGATGTCACTGGTCTCTAGTGTTTGGATAGGCTGTGTTCTCATGAATATGAAGGGTCTCGGTGATGTCACTGGTCTCTAGTGATTGGATAGGCTGTGTTCTCATGAATATGAAGGGTCTCTGTGATGTCACTGGTCTCTAGTGATGGATAGGCTGTGTTCTCATGAATATGAAGAGTCTTGGTGATGTCACTGGTCTCTAGTGATGGATAAGCTGTGTTCTCCTGAATATGAAGAGTCTCGGTGATGTCACTGGTCTCTAGTGATGGATAGGCTGTGTACTCATGAATATGAAGAGTCTTGGTGATGTCACTGGTCTCTAGTGATGGATAGGCTGTGTTCTCATGAATATGAAGGGTCTCGGTGATGTCACTGGTCTCTAGTGATGGATAGGTTGTGTTCTCATGAATATGGAGGGTCTCGGTGATGTCACTGGTCTCTAGTGATGGATAGGCTGTGTTCTCATGAATATGAAGGGTCTCGGTGATGTCACTGGTCTCTAGTGATTGGATAGGCTGTGTTCTGATGAATATGAAGGGTCTCGGTGATGTCACTGGTCTCTAGTGATTGGATAGGCTGTGTACTCATGAATATGAAGAGTCTCTATGATGTCACTGGTCTCTAGTGATTGGATAGGCTGTGTACTCATGAATATGAAGAGTCTCGGTGATGTCACTGGTCTCTAGTGATGGATAGGTTGTGTTCTCATGAATATGGAGGGTCTCGGTGATGTCACTGGTCTCTAGTGATGGATAAGCTGTGTTCTCATGAATATGAAGGGTCTCGGTGATGTCACTGGTCTCTAGTGATTGGATAGGCTGTGTTCTGATGAATATGAAGGGTCTCGGTGATGTCACTGGTCTCTAGTGTTTGGATAGGCTGTGTTCTCATGAATATGAAGGGTCTCGGTGATGTCACTGGTCTCTAGTGATTGGATAGGCTGTGTTCTGATGAATATGAAGGGTCTCGGTGATGTCACTGGTCTCTAGTGATTGGATAGGCTGTGTACTCATGAATATGAAGAGTCTCTATGATGTCACTGGTCTCTAGTGATGGATAGGCTGTGTTCTCATGAAAATTAAGGGTCTCGGTGATGTCACTGGTCTCTAGTGATTGGATAGGCTGTGTTCTCATGACTATGAAGGGTCTCGGTGATGTCACTGGTCTCTAGTGATGGATAGGCTGTGTTCTCATGAATATGAAGGGTCTCGGTGATGTCGCTGGTTCCTAGGGAATACTAGTAAAAATTCTCCTCTGCAGCGTAAAAGTTGGCCACATCTTAATGAAACCTCTTTTAAATGTTCCCTTTGTCACGGAAGACTCTCTTAACCACATTTGTATTCTGTGCTATTAAAGAAAGACTCTTTTATCTCGGCACATGACGGCAGTCACCTAGGGAAGTGGCACTTTATTCCTGTGTGGTCTGATTGGTGCCTGTACCCGTCTCTCTCACTTCTTGGAACTATGTAAGCTAAAAAGGTTACAGCAATTTTGCCGTCCTTGTCGGAGGTTCCTGGGCGCGGCGGAGTCTAATGGAGATGACATGGGCCACAAATCGTATTCAGTACTTTACCTTACTCGGCAGGAAAAGGTCATATTTGCATTCGGAGAGCTCAGTCTGGAGCTGGTACTGTACGCACATCGTGATTCATTACCGCACGCCATAAAACTCAAATAATCTTTTCTCATTTGGCACGACAGGTGAGGTGAACAGAGCCTTGTCTGCGCTAATTTGATTATCTGTTCTTTTAAGCCTCCAATAAAACTCCCCCTTTCCTGACTTTTCCCTGCGAGATCCTTCGCTGGCGGCTAATTCGCGGGTAAAATTATAGACCTGAAGGCTGTAATTCCGTCAAACAAAAGAAATTAGTCCTTTCTGTACCGCTGAATCAACATTCACCATTATTGCCGACTCCGTACAATCATTGTCAGGGACATGTCGGGGTATCTAAAGGTTATTGTGAACGCCGGCACCTCGCAGGGCTACAGGAGGCAAAATACTCCATGAAGACTTGGTTGTACAGTATCTGACAAAAGTAAGTACACCCCTCAGTCACATTCATGTGACAAGACTGAAGAAATGACACTTTGCTACAATGTAAAGTAGTGAGTGTACACAGGGGGGAGGAGTGTACACAGGGGGGAGGAGTGTACACAGGGGGGAGGAGTGTACACAGGGGGGAGGAGTGTACACAGGGGGGAGGAGTGTATACAGGGGGGAGGAGTGTACACAGGGGGGAGGAGTGTACACAGGGGGAGGAGTGTACACAGCGGGGAGGAGTGTACAGCTTGTATAACAGTGTAATATTCCTCTCCCCTCAATATAACTCAACACACAGCCATTAATGTCTAAACCGCCGGCAACAAAAGTGAGGACACCCCTAAGTGAAAATGTCGAAATTGGGCCCAATTAGCCATTTTCCCTCCCCGGTGTCATGTGACTCGTTAGTGTTACAAGGTCTCAGCTGTGAATGGGGAGCAGGTGTGATAAATTTGGTGTTATCGCTCTCACTCTCTCATACTGGTCACTGGAAGTACAACATGGCACCTCATGGCAAAGAACTCTCTGAGGATCTGAAGAAAAGAATTGTTGCTCTACATAAAGATGGCCGAGGCTATAAGAAGATTGCCAAGACCCTGAAACTGATCTGCAGCACGGGGGCCAAGACCATCCAGCGGTATAACAGGACAGGTTCCCCTCAGAACAGGCCTCGCCATGGTCCACCAAAGAAGTTGAGGTCACGTGCTCAGCGTCATATCCAGAGGTTGTCTTTGGGAAATAGACGTATGAGTGCTGCCAGCATTGCTGCAGAGGGTGAAGGGGTGGGGGAGGGGTCAGCCTGTCAGTGCTCAGACCATACGCCGCACACTGCATCAAATTGGTCTGCATGGCTGTCGTCCCAGAAGGAAGCCTCTTCTAAAGATGATGCACAAGAAAGACAAGCAGACTAAGGACATGGATTACTGGAACCGTGTCCTGTGGTCTGATGAGACCAAGATAAACTTATTTGGTGTCAGATGGTGTCAGGCGTGTGCGGCGGCAACCAGGTGAGGAGGACAAAGACAAGTGTGTCTTCCCTACAGCCAGGCATGGTGGGGGGAGTGTCATGGTCTGGGGCTGCATGAGTTCTGCCGGCACTGGGGGGCTACAGATCATTGAGGGGACCATGAATGGCAACATGTACTGTGACATACTGAAGCAGGGCATGATCCCCTCCCTTCAGAGACTGGACCGCAGGGTAGTATTCCAACATGATTACCACCCAAACACACCTCCAAGACCACCACTGCCTTGCTAAAGAAGCTGAGGGTAAAGGTGATGGACTGGCCAAGCATGTCTCCAGACCTAAACCCTATTGATCATCTGTGGGGGATCCTCAGAGGGAAGGTGGAGGAGCGCAAGATCTCCAACATCCACCAGCTCCATGATGTCATCATGGAGGAGGGGAAGAGGACTCCAGTGACAACCTGTGAAGCTCTGGTGACCTCCATGCCCAAGAGGGTTAAGGCAGTGCTGGAAAATAATGGCGGCCACACAAAATATTGACACTTTGGGCCCAATTTGGACATTTTCACTTAGGGGTGTACTGACTTTTGTTGCCAGCGGTTTAGATATTAATGGCTGTGTATTGAGTTATTTTGAGGGGAGAGGAAATTTACACCGTTATACAAGCTGTACACTCCTCCCCCCTGTGTGCACTCCTCCCCCCTGTGTACACTCCTCCCCCCTGTGTACACTCCTCCCCCCTGTGTACACTCCTCCCCCCCTGTGTACACTCCTCCCCCCCTGTGTACACTCCTCCCCCCCTGTGTACACTCCTCCCCCCCTGTGTACACTCCTCCCCCCTGTGTACACTCCTCCCCCCTGTGTACACTCCTCCGTCCTGTGTACACTCCTCCGTCCTGTGTACACTCCTCCGTCCTGTGTACACTCCTCCCCCCTGTGTACACTCACTACTTTACATTGTAGCAAAGTGTCATTTCTTCAGTGTTGTCACATGAAAAGATTTACACCAATGTCACTGAGGGGTGTACTTACTTTTGTCACATACTGTGTATTAGAAAGCGTTTGTCACGTGCTTCTCTTTAGGGCTGCGTTCACATTTAGCATTTTGGGAATGTGCGCAGCCCATTCATTTCAGTGGGTTGTCCTGCATGTGACAAAAGTGTAACTTTTATGCCCGTTGAGTTTCACGCGTTTTGTTACAAAGAGAAACGCAATAAATGGCACCGCAATCTTTCATAAATGTGCGCAAAAACGCTGGATTTTGCACACATTGACCCCCTGCTCAGCTGTGGACGGTTCCTGAGCGTCGAGCTTTGTGCATTTTCTTAACTGCTCGCATTTTGTTGTGCCTGTTACGCCCGTTTTTGTTGTACCATAAGTTGTACCTGTTTATCTGCAGTCTTCTCTTCATCCATGCAGAATTTATAAAGCTTTTCAGAGTTTTCGGAAAACAGGGGGCGGGGAGCTGAAATCGCACACTGCAGAGCTCAGTGAGGAAAGATCTGAGAGCTGATTGGAGGAAAGGGACACACCCCTTCGCACAGCACACAGGAACAGAGCTGAGGTTCTCACTCACAGGCTGTGTTCTGGAACTCCCTCCTCTGTCACCATTTTTTTTTTAGCTTGGTGCTGCATTTGTTCGTGCCAATGCCAATGAATGGCAATGCACACATGACAGGAGGTTTTCCCGCAATTCAAAAATGTGCGAAAAAAGCACTAAAGTGCGAATGCAGCCAAAAGGACTACTTAATAGATTCATGGCTGACCTTCAACATGTGCCCCAACTCTGTAGTCCACTGATCAGGGTGATAACGGTGCAGGGGATTCGCTGTAGGCCATTCAGCTTTGCCCAGGGTGCAGGTCAGGTGTTCTCAGCCCACCCACTGTCTCTCACATGGAGATAGGGAGTCATGTGACAGGAGGCTGCAGTGGCTGTAAATAGGAGTGAGGCTTAAAGGGTATTTCTATCTATTGAAGTCCACTTTGAGAAAACCCTGTGTAGGTTGTCTGTTCCCATTCACACAGCATGCCGAAAAACTGTTATTTTTACTTATTTCTTCCCTTCCAATGAGAAGGTGTCATGGCTGATTCTAAGAATTTCTGGGCAGTCTCACAGGCGAGAATGAGGTTTTCTTCTTCACTGATGTGTGCTGAGGAGGCACTGATGGGCACTGAGAGGTGGCACTGATAAACAGTGATAAGTGGCACAGACAGGTGGTACTGATGGGCACTGATGGGTGGCACTGATGGGCACTGATAGACAGCACTGATGGGCTGAAAGGCTGCACTGAGGGGGCACTGACAGGTGGCACTGATGGGCACTGAGGGTGGCACTGATGAGGTGGTACTGATGGACACTGACAGATGGCACTGATGGACAGCACTGATGGGCCGAAAGGCTGCACTGATAGGCACTGATGAGGTGGCACTGATGAGGTGGCACTGATAGGTGGCACTGATGGGCACTGATGAGGTGGCACTGATGGACAGTGACAGATGGCCCTGATGGGTGGCACTGATGGGCACTGATAGACAGCACTGATGGGCTGAAAGGCTACACTGAGGAGGCACTGTTGGGCACTGATAGGTGGCACTGATGGGTGGTTCTAATGGGCACTGATGAGGTGGCACTGATGGGCATTGATGAGGTGGCACTGATGGGCATTGATGAGGTGGCACTGATGGGCATTGATCAGTGTAGATGTCTCCTGTCACACTTGCTGGTTACCGGCTCTCCTTTCCTCACACAGTGACAGCGCATGAGGAAAGGAATGCAGATAATCAGTACGTTTGTTTCCTTGTGATCAGCTGTGATTGGCCCTTTCCTGCGATCTGTGATCAGCTGTGTCCGACGGTTTATCTGCAGTCTTCTCTTCTCTACATCCTTTCAAAGTGCAGAATTTATAAAGCTGGTCTAATATTTCAGAAAACTGTGCAAAAGCTGAAATTACACTCTAGAGAGCTCAGTGAGGACAGATCTGAGAGCTGATTGGAGGTAAGGGACCCCCCCCCCCTCCCTTTCTCACAGCACACAGGAACAAAACAAAACTGAGGCTGTGTGCTGGGGCTACTTCCCCTGTCACCTTTTTTCTCTTGGTGTCAGAAAAACTTGTTAGAAGTGACTCATTCTAAAAGCAGAGGAAGGAGGCAGCAGACAGAAATAACACTCAGTGCTCTGGACTGAGACAAGTACATACTATAGAGGGATGTGCTTTGTTCAGATTTCATGTCTGAGGTTTACAACCACTTTATGGGTAGTGGAGTTGGCGGATGGGGGAGGGGGGAATATCTCCGCGGCTCCCGGTCATTATGTGGTGATTGCAGTCAGAACATTCCGCTATTCTATGAACCTCTATGATTGTCAGACATTGGTGGTAATCAGAGGGCCGTGTTTCTGTTTTCTTCCAGGAGAACATCAACAAAATTACAACCCGCTGGTCCTCAACAACACGTCCCAGACGCCCACAAACGGTAAGGTGCATTCTGGGAAGCTTCCAGCTCATCATTTATTGATTTTATTTTTTTGGGAACAATTCAAAGAATAATATTTACTGGAAATCCTTTTAAATAAAATAAAGTGGACCTGTCAGATTGAAGAGGATCGTTTGTTCAAATAAATCATTTATAAAGCCGTCCTCAGGATCCAGTCCAGGGACTCTGCCTAGGCTGAGATGATGTCATCAGTCTGCTGCAGGCAGGAGGAAGCATTTCCTCTGTGCACCAATAGGTGGCGCTGCTGGTGGATAGGGGAAGTTTATACATTGGCCGGTAATTTGGTGAAGCGGTTCCTATACAGAAATCGATGTGGTCGGATTTTTTAATGAGGTTTTCTATAGAAAGCAACTGCAGCCTGGCTAGAAAGAGCTGGAGGAAGTAGTGGTGATGGGGGAGGAATCCTGTGTATTGCACGGTGGTGAATGTTGGGTTGTGGATCCAGAGGAAGGCGAGAAGGGGGTGGAGTCCCGTGTATTGCACTGGGGGTGAATGTTGGGTTGTGGATCCAGAGGAAGGCGAGAAGGGGGAGGAGTCCCGTGTATTGCATGGGGGGTGAATGTTGGGGGTGTGGATCCAGAGGAAGGCGAGAAGGGTGAGGAGTCCTGTGTATTGCACTGGGGGTGAATGTTGGGTTGTGGATCCAGAGGAAGGCAAGAAGGGGGAGGGGTTCTGTGTATTACCCGGTGGTGAATGTTGGGTTGTGGATCCAGAGGAAGGCGAGAAGGGGGAGGAGTCCCGTGTATTGCACAGTGGTGAATGTTGGGTTGTGGATCCAGAGGAAGGCAAGAAGGGGGAGGAGTCCTGTGTATTACACGGGGTGAATGTTGGGTTCTGGATCTAGAGGAAGGCGAGAAGGGGGAGGAGTCCCGTGTATTACCCGGTGGTGAATGTTGGGTTGTGGATCCTGAGGAAGGCGAGAAGGGGGAGGAGGCCCGTGTATTGCACGGTGGTGAATGTTGGGTTGTGGATCCAGAGGAAGGCGAGGAGGAGTCCTGTGTATTGCACTGGGGGTGAATGTTGGGTTGTGGATCCAGAGGAAGGCAAGAAGGGGGAGGAGTCCTGTGTATTGCACTGGGGGTGAATGTTGGGTTGTGGATCCAGAGGAAGGCGAGAAGGGGGAGGAGTCCTGTGTATTGCACTGGGGTTGAATGTTGGGTTGTGGATCCTGAGGAAGGCGAGAAGGGGGAGGAGGCCCGTGTATTACCCGGTGGTGAATGTTGGGTTGTGGATCCAGAGGAAGGCGAGAAGGGGGAGGAGGCCCGTGTATTACCCGGTGGTGAATGTTGGGTTGTAGATCCAGAGGAAGGCGAGAAGGAGGAGTCGTCCTGTGTATTGCACTGGGGGTGAATGTTGGGTTGTGGATCCAGAGGAAGGCGAGAACGGGGAGGAGTCCTGTGTATTGCACTGGGGTTGAATGTTGGGTTGTGTATCCTGAGGAAGGCGAGAAGGGGGAGGAGGCCCGTGTATTACCCGGTGGTGAATGTTGGGTTGTGGATCCTGAGGAAGGCGAGAAGGGGGAGGAGTCCTGTGTATTGCACTGGGGGTGAATGTTGGGTTGTGGATCCAGAGGAAGGCGAGAAGGAGGAGGAGTCCTGTGTATTGCACTGGGGGTGAATGTTGGGTTGTGGATCCAGAGGAAGGCGAGAAGGGGGAGGAGTCCTGTGTATTGCACTGGGGGTGAATGTTGGGTTGTGGATCCAGAGGAAGGCGAGAAGGGGGAGGAGTCCTGTGTATTGCACTGGGGGTGAATGTTGGGTTGTGGATCCAGAGGAAGGCGAGAAGGGGGAGGAGTCCCATGTATTGCACTGGGGGTGAATGTTGGGGGTGTGGATCCAGAGGTAGGGGGAGGAGTCCTGTGTATTGCACTGGGGGTGAATGTTGGGTTGTGGATCCTGAGGAAGGCAAGAAGGGGGAGGAGTTCTGTGTATTACCCGGTGGTGAATGTTGGGTTGTGGATCCTGAGGAAGGCGAGAAGTGGGAGGAGTCCCGTGTATTACCCGATGGTGAATGTTGGGTTGTGGATCCAGAGGAAGACGAGAAGGGGGAGGAGTCCCGTGTATTGCACTGGTGGTGAAGTGTTGTGGATCCAGTGGAAGGCGAGAAGGGGGAGGAGTTCTGTGTATTGCACTAGGGTTGAGTATTGGGTTGTGGATCCAGAGGAAGGCGATAAGGGGGAGGAGTCCCGTGGATTGCATGGGGGTGAATGTTGGGGGTGTGGATCCAGAGGAAGGCGAGAAGGGTGGGGAGTCCCGTGTATTGCACGGTGGTGAATGTTGGGTTGTGGATCCAGAGGAAGGCGAAAAGGGGGAGGAGTCCTGTGTATTACACAGTGGTGAATGTTGGGTTGTGGATCCAGAGGAAGGCGAGAAGGGGGAGGAGTCCCATGTATTGCACTGGTGGTGAATGTTGGGTTGTGGATCCTGAGGAAGGCGAGAAGGGGGAGGAGTCCTGTGTATTGCACTGGGGGTGAATGTTGGGTTGTGGATCCAGAGGAAGGCGAGAAGGGGGAGGAGTCCTGTGTATTGCACTGGTGGTGAATGTTGGGTTGTGGATCCTGAGGAAGGCGAGAAGGGGGAGGAGTCCCGTGTATTGCACTGGGGGGGAATGTTGGGTTGTGGATCCTGAGCAAGGCGAGAAGGGGGAGGAGTCCTGTGTATTACCCGGTGGTGAATGTTGGGTTGTGGATCCTGAGGAAGGCGAGAAGGGGGAGGAGTCCCGTGTATTTCAGGGGGTGAATGTTGGGTTGTGGATCTTGAGGAAGGCGAGAAGGGGGAGGAGTCCTGTGTATTGCACTGGGGGGGGTGAATGTTGGGTTGTGGCTCCTGAGGAAGGCGAGAAGGGGGAGGAGTCCCGTGTATTGCAGGGGGGGTGAATGTTGGATTGTGGATCCTGAGGAGGGCGAGAAGGTGGAGGTGTCCTGTGTATTACAGGGGGGTGAATGTTGGCTTGTGGATCCTGAGGAAGGCGAGAAGGGGGAGGAGTCCCATGTATTTCAGGGGGGTGAATGTTGGCTTGTGGATCCTGAGGAAGGCAAGAAGGGGGAGGAGTCCTGTGTATTACACGGTGGTGAATGTTGGGTTGTGGATCCTGAAGAAGGCGAGAAGGGGGAGGAGTCCCGTGTATTACACGGTGGTGAATGTTGGGTTGTGGATCCTGAGGAAGGCGAGAAGGGGGAGGAGTCCCGTGTATTGCAGGGGGGGTGACTGTTGGATTGTGGATCCTGAGGAAGGCGAGAAGGGGGAGGTGTCCTGTGTATTACAGGGGGGTGAATGTTGGCTTGTGGATCCTAAAGAAAGGCGAGAAGGGGGAGGAGTCCCGTGTATTTCAGGGGGGTGAATGTTGGCTTGTGGATCCTGAGGAAGGCGAGAAGGGGGAGGAGTCCCGTGTATTGCACTGGTGGTGAATGTTGTGTTATGGATCCAGAGGAAGGCGAGAAGGGAGAGGAGTTCTGTGTATTGCACTAGGGTTGAGTATTGGGTTGTGGATCCAGAGGAAGGCGATAAGGGGGAGGAGTCCCGTGTATTGCACGGTGGTGAATGTTGGGTTGTGGATCCAGAGGAAGGCGAAAAGGGGAGGAGTCCTGTGTATTACACAGTGGTGAATGTTGGGTTGTGGATCCAGAGGAAGGCGAGAAGGGGGAGGAGTCCCATGTATTGCACTGGTGGTGAATGTTGGGTTGTGGATCCTGAGGAAGGCGAGAAGGGGGAGGAGTCCTGTGTATTGCACTGGGGGTGAATGTTGGGTTGTGGATCCAGAGGAAGGTGAGAAGGGGGAGGAGTCCTGTGTATTGCACTGGTGGTGAATGTTGGGTTGTGGATCCTGAGGAAGGCGAGAAGGGGGAGGAGTCCCGTGTATTGCACTGGTGGTGAATGTTGGGTTGTAGATCCTGAGGAAGGCGAGAAGGGGGAGGAGTCCCGTGTATTGCACTGGGGGGGAATGTTGGGTTGTGGATCCTGAGCAAGGCGAGAAGGGGGAGGAGTCCTGTGTATTACCCGGTGGTGAATGTTGGGTTGTGGATCCTGAGGAAGGCGAGAAGGGGGAGGAGTCCCGTGTATTTCAGGGGGGTGAATGTTGGGTTGTGGATCCTGAGGAAGGCGAGAAGGGGGAGGAGTCCCGTGTATTGCACTGGGGGGAGTTGAATGTTGGGTTGTGGCTCCTGAGGAAGGCGAGAAGGGGGAGGAGTCCCGTGTATTGCAGGGGGGGTGAATGTTGGCTTGTGGATCCTGAGGAAGGCGAGAAGGGGGAGGAGTCCCATGTATTTCAGGGGGGTGAATGTTGGCTTGTGGATCCTGAGGAAGGCAAGAAGGGGGAGGAGTCCTGTGTATTACACGTGGTGAATGTTGGGTTGTGGATCCTGAAGAAGGCGAGAAGGGGGAGGAGTCCCGTGTATTACACGGTGGTGAATGTTGGGTTGTGGATCCTGAGGAAGGCGAGAAGGGGGGAGGAGTCCCGTGTATTGCAGGGGTGTGAATGTTGGCTTGTGGATCCTGAGGAAGGCGAGAAGGGGGAGGAGTCCCGTGTATTTCAGGGGGGTGAATGTTGGCTTGTGGATCCTGAGGAAGGCGAGAAGGGGGAGGAGTCCCGTGTATTGCCGGGGGGTGAATGTTGGGTTGTGGATCCTGAAGAAGGCGAGAAGGGGGAGGAGTCCCGTGTATTACACAGTGGTGAATGTTGGGTTGTGGATCCTGAGGAAGGCGAGAAGGGGGAGGAGTCCCGTGTATTACACGGTGGTGAATGTTGGGTTGTGGATCCTGAGGAAGGCGAGAAGGGGGAGGAGTCCCGTGTATTGCCGGGGGGTGAATGTTGGGTTGTGGATCCTGACATTGATGTTCTCTTATCTCCTTCCACAGAAAAGCCTCGCATGAACAACATCCTCACCTCCGCCACCGAGCCGTATGACCTTTCCTTCTCCCGCTCCTTCCAGAACCTCTCCCACCTGCCGCCGTCCTACGAGTCGGCCATGAAGACCAATCCAAGTAAATATTCTTCTCTCAAGAAATTAAGTAGGTGCCGTTCATTCCACCCTCATGGCTCCGTGTTGTGCAAGTCTGTCCGCCGCCCGTCTCATTTCACCCATGGCCACGCCCTCATTGACCAATCCGGTGTGCACTTTACCCATGGCCACGCCCTTATTGACCGATCAGGTGTGCGCTTCCCCGGGGCCACCTTCCTTTACCTTCTGTCCTTAGTCCTCTCTAAGGACACATAGAGGGATCTAGGGCAGCATTGGTAACCTGCGTCCTAGCAACGGGGGGGTCACCAGGTGAGAATAGCGACTTGTGTCCTAGCAACAGAGGTAGCTAAGCAGCAATAGCGGCCTGTGATGGAGGTAGCTAGGCAGCATTGGTGACCTGTGTCCTAGCAATGGAGGTAGGCAGGTGAGGGAAAAGCAACAGCATCTGGTGACCTCTGAGCCTAAAGGCCTACAGAGGTATCTGAAGTGCAATAGCAGCCTGAGTCCTAGCAACCAAGATGAATAGGCAGTGTTGGTGACCTGCGTCCTAGCAACCAAGGTAGCTAGGCAGTGTTGGTGACCTGAGTCCTAGCAACCAAGATGAATAGGCAGTGTTGGTGACCTGTGTCCTAGCAACCAAGGTAGCTAGGCAGTGTTGGTGACCTGCGTCCTAGCAACCAAGGTAGCTAGGCAGTGTTGGTGACCTGCGTCCTAGCAACCAAGGTAGCTAGGCCGTGTTGGTGACCTGTGTCCTAGCAACCAAGGTAGCTAGGCAGTGTTGGTGACCTGCGTCCTAGCAACCAAGGTAGCTAGGCAGTGTTGGTGACCTGCGTCCTAGCAACCAAGGTAGCTAGGCAGTGTTGGTGACATGTGTCTTAGCAACCAGGGTATCTAGGGGGCAATAGCGGAGTGTGTCCTAGCAACGTAGGGCTTGTACAGTTGTACTGGTTCTTCTTCTACTAAAATGGATTTCTCCGATTCCTCTGCACACTGTGAGCTTCTCTCAATGTGCAAAAGAAACGGCAGAAAGTCACATAGAGCCCCGCCTCCTTTCCTGGATGGAGAACATCCAGCATTATCTAGCCCTTTCCTCCCCAGCTTGACTGTCCCCGCCCCTTTTAATTACCGTAATTGGATTTTAGTTCTTTCAATCGCAGAGGCTCAGCATCACAAGTGGGCGTTACCTAGGATAGTCTACATGCAAATATAATATACCTAGGAGCGCCCATCCTCCACACTGGCATCTAGACATTTTAATATTTGCATAACTCCTCCCACTGCTTGCATCAGGACTGACGGTACTGAGGCCGGCGGGGGGCTGGGATGTTTTTAGGAAGTTAGGTACAGCCCCCTGCTGGCCCCTCCCACCAGCCATGATCTGCCTGCATTGCATAGAGAAGCACAGAGACCCAGTGATGACATCACATGTTCTATAATAAGGAATGGAATAAAAACTGAGGGGAGGCGGGGGAGGAAAATATAGTCGGATTCACCGTCCGCTTTAATGAAATAACGATTTAGTTCTGCGTTTTCGAGAAATGAATTGCGCCGCCATCGCCGAGACTTAAAGCAAAAAAATAATTAAATAAACAAAACCCGGAATTCCTAAATTTGTTGTGACACGCCCCCTTTCTGCGGAGAGCGGCGCTCAATGTCAGCGCCAGACGCCGATCCCCGCCATTGCATATTCATGAGAGGATGAACTCCGTCTCCATGGCGACCGCCGGAGCCCCGACACCCGGAATCATCTGATCTGAATCCAGGGAGGGAAATGTCATCTATGGCAGGTTATCAGTCATATTCCTCCCAGCTATCTCTATGGACTACAGAACACCTCCCCCCAATGAGGGAAATGTCATCTATGGCAGGTTATCAGTCATATTCCTCCCAGCTATCTCTATGTACTACAGAACACCTCCCCCAATGAGGGAAATGTCATCTATGGCAGGTTATCAGTCATATTCCTCCCAGCTATCTCTATGGACTACAGAACACCTCCCCCCAATGAGGGAAATGTCATCTATGGCAGGTTATCAGTCATATTCCTCCCAACTATCTCTATGTACTACAGAACACCTCCCCCCAATGAGGGAAATGTCATCTATGGCAGGTTATCAGTCATATTCCTCCCAACTATCTCTATGTACTACAGAACACCTCCCCCCAATGAGGGAAATGTCATCTATGGCAGGTTATCAGTCATATTCCTCCCAGCTATCTCTATGTACTACAGAACACCTCCCCCAATGAGGGAAATGTCATCTATGGCAGGTTATCAGTCATATTCCTCCCAACTATCTCTATGTACTACAGAACACCTCCCCCCAATGAGGGAAATGTCATCTATGGCAGGTTATCAGTCATATTCCTCCCAACTATCTCTATGTACTACAGAACACCTCCCCCAATGAGGGAAATGTCATCTATGGCAGGTTATCAGTCATATTCCTCCCAACTATCTCTATGTACTACAGAACACCTCCCCCCAATGAGGGAAATGTCATCTATGGCAGGTTATCAGTCATATTCCTCCCAACTATCTCTATGTACTACAGAACACCTCCCCCCAATGAGGGAAATGTCATCTATGGCAGGTTATCAGTCATATTCCTCCCAACTATCTCTATGGACTACAGAACACCTCCCCCAATGAGGGAAATGTCATCTATGGCAGGTTATCAGTCATATTCCTCCCAGCTATCTCTATGGACTACAGATCACCTCCCCCCAATGAGGGAAATGTCATCTATGGCAGGTTATCAGTCATATTCCTCCCAACTATCTCTATGGACTACAGAACACCTCCCCCAATGAGGGAAATGTCATCTATGGCAGGTTATCAGTCATATTCCTCCCAACTATCTCTATGTACTACAGAACACCTCCCCCAATGAGGGAAATGTCATCTATGGCAGGTTATCAGTCATATTCCTCCCAACTATCTCTATGTACTACAGAACACCTCCCCCCAATGAGGGAAATGTCATCTATGGCAGGTTATCAGTCATATTCCTCCCAACTATCTCTATGGACTACAGAACACCTCCCCCAATGAGGGAAATGTCATCTATGGCAGGTTATCAGTCATATTCCTCCCAACTATCTCTATGTACTACAGAACACCTTCCCCCAATGAGGGAAATGTCATCTATGGCAGGTTATCAGTCATATTCCTCCCAGCTATCTCTATGTACTACAGAACACCTCCCCCCAATGAGGGAAATGTCATCTATGGCAGGTTATCAGTCATATTCCTCCCAGCTATCTCTATGGACTACAGAACACCTCCCCCAATGAGGGAAATGTCATCTATGGCAGGTTATCAGTCATATTCCTCCCAGCTATCTCTATGGACTACAGAACACCTCCCCCAATGAGGGAAATGTCATCTATGGCAGGTTATCAGTCATATTCCTCCCAACTATCTCTATGGACTACAGAACACCTCCCCCAATGAGGGAAATGTCATCTATGGCAGGTTATCAGTCATATTGCTCCCAGCTATCTCTATGGACTACAGAACACCTCCCCCAATGAGGGAAATGTCATCTATGGCAGGTTATCAGTCATATTCCTCCGAACTATCTCTATGTACTACAGAACACCTCCCCCCAATGAGGGAATGTCGTCTATGGCAGCTTATCAGTCATATTCCTCCCAGCTATCTATATGGACTACAGAACACCCCCCCCCCCAATGTTGTAGAGGATAGAGGAAGGTGTTCTAGAGTCCGGTCTTAGGGGGACACGCACTCACTATACTGTATTTATAGAGTTGCAGTGTTATTGTCACACTGGGAGGGGACCGCAGAACACCTCCCTCTCTCCTCAGGAAATTCCTATTGTTTTATTCACTGGTTAATCCTGCCAGAAATCTTCCTGCGCCACATTCTGATCCCTCACATTGCTCCCAGCAATTCCTAGGATGAGGAGAGGGGGAGGTGTTCTGTAGTCCTGGGGAGACAACACTGCTCCCCTATAAATACAGTATAGGGAGTGACAGGACTTCAGGACACCCTCCCCCTCTTCCCCTCTCACAGCATGTGTGGAAATCCCATAGCGCATGTCACAGATACCAGCAGCAGGTCTGCGCGTGCGCACGGGATTTCCACATGTGTCACGGGACACGATCGGGGGGGAGGGGGAGAATCTTCTGCACATGCTCAGACATGAAGCTGATCTCTGATAGGTGTCTTGTAGAGCCCCGTGGCGTGCATTAAAATCCTGTGCGCATGTGCAGACACGCTGGGTGCGTGCGTTCCTCGTAGTACAATGCCGCCTCCTGAGACGTGTGACATGGGCATCCTGGGGGGGGCATTACAGGGGGGCATCCCGTGGGGGGACATCCTGGGGGGCAGCGGGGAGGGCTGGGGAGGGCATCCGGGGGGGCATTACAGGGGGGCATCCCGGGGGGGAATTACAGGGGGGCATCCCAGGGGGGATCTTGGGGGGGGCAGCGGGGAGGGCATCCGGGGGGGGCATTACAGGGGGGCATCCCGGGGGGGGAATTACAGGGGGGCATCCCAGGGGGGATCCAGGGGGGGCATTACAGGGGGGCATCCCGGGGGGGGAATTACAGGGGGGCATCCCAGGGGGACATCTTGGGGGGGCAGCGGGGAGGGCTGGGGGGGGCATTACAGGGGGGCATCCCGGGGGGGCAGCGGGGAGGGCATCACAGGGGGGCATCTTGGGGGGGGGCAGCGGGGAGGGCTGGGGAGTGCATCCGGGGGGGGCATCCCGGGGGGCTCTTAGGAAGCAGGAAGTGACGCAAAAAAGGTACACAGCATCTCCGAAAACGCTGAAACGTTTTCCAATTCTGTAACCGGGAGCAACTGGGGGGGGCGGAGTCTTCTTCTTCGAGTGTCCGGACTTTTCCTCTACAAGGAAAGGATACAATGTATCTTCTTAGTATCCGATCCTTGTAGCCGGATCGCTGTCTCCATGTAGAACGGAGTTCCTCTTTAATATGTGCCGCTTTTCTCTTTCCCTGGCGGCGCGCGGCGGAGTTCATTTTATCGTTCTCTCGCGTCGGAGCGCGGTGTGGAGTCATCGAGATGGAAAATATTATTACGTTCGGTAAACAATGGATTGGTGCTTTTTGATTCCTCGGCACGCAGGAGAGCAATTTTCTGCTCCTTTTTCGCGGTGTGGGTGTGAGACGCCGCGGTATGCCACCGCCGCGCGCAATCTCAGGTGTTTGCTGATGGAAGCCGCTAAAAATAACGGTCTGTCAAGATTTACCCAAATTACTTCCCCCCCCCCCCCCCTCTATGGTTCACTTCGCCGAGCGGGAACAAAGGAAGCCGCCGACTCGCACTTTTCTTCTCCCGTCAAACAATTAACCCAACAGGGGGAAGCCGCCATCGCAGGTGCACATCGCTGCGCCAACGCGTTTCTTCACCGTAACAAGGTTGGATGGAGGAACCTTAATATTGTGGAATACAAAGGAAGAGGATCGGCTCCCTGACTTCTGCACATGCTCAGTTACTACGTAGAGTTTGGATAGGCGATACAATTAGAGCCCGCCCACAGCGTCCCGTTACAGCGCAGGATCACAGCGCGCTCCCATCACCAGGAGACCGGACAGCGTTCTAATCTACAAGACTCTTCACCTCATCGCATTCCGTTTTCCAAAACTCCTGCTCGCCGCTTCGTTTGTGCGTTTTGGTCCGCAGGTGAGGGAAAGACGCTCTAAAAACAAAGACACATACAGGCAAAAATATACAAGAGCATTTCTGTACATTGAGAAGCAAAGCCGCACTTCCTAAGAGATGGAACTTTCCTTCACACTTTAACCCCTTCCATACCGGGCCATTGTAAAATGACGCCGGCAGGAACCCTCTCTCCCTCCGGGTGGACGTCCTATGACGTCCTGGGCTTTGTGGGGGGATATCTGAATAATGGGGGCAGCTAGAGGCATCATTCAGATATCCTTTTTTTCAGCCGGCGATCCTGCGCACCATAAGAACGATCATAGCGGCGGTTCCGCCGCTTAATCGTTCTTATAGGCGGCGGGAGGGGACATCCCCCCCCCTCCCGGTGCTTCTTCGGGCTCTCCCGTGCCATCGGGGACCCGGAGAGAATCGTCCGGTGCCGTTGGTGGGTCACGTGATGAGCATAGAGATGACTGGTGAGTGACCAGATGGTCACCAGTCATCTCTATGATTGTCGGAGGCCCGGGCGCGATGTGATGACGTCACGCCCAGGTCCTCAGATGTAAACAAAGCCGCCATTGCGGCTGTAAGTATGAGATCAGTGACATTTTTTTCACAATCTCATGCTTTCCAGCCTGGAGGGGAGATGTCGGGGGAGGGGGGGAGGTCTTATTGACCCCGCCTCTCTCCATAAAGAGGACCTGTCACACACCATTCCTATTACAAGGGATGTTTACATTCCTTGTAATAGGAATAAAAGTGATCAAAAAAAAAAAAAAGTGTAAAAAAAAAGGAAAAATAAAAAAAAATAAGTAAAATAATTAAAAAATATATATATATTTTTTTTTTTTAAACGCCCGTCCCCGGTAGCTCGCGCTTAGAAGTGAACGCACACGCAAGTCCCGCCCACATATGTAAACGCCGTTCAAACCACACATGTGAGGTATCGCCGCGTGCGTTAGAGCGCGTGCAACAATTCTAGCCCTAGAACTCCTCTGTAACTCTAAACTGGTAACCTGTAAAAAAATTCAAAGCGTCGCCTATGGAGATTTTTAAGTACCGAAGTTTGGCGCCATTCCATGAGTGTGCGCAATTTTAAAGCGTGACATGTTAGGTATCTATTTACCCGGCGTAACATCATCTTTCATATTTTACAAAACAATTGGGCTAACTTTAATGTTTTGTTATTTTTTAATTCATGAAACCATTTTTTTCCCCAAAAAAAGGCCTTTTGAAAAATTATTGCGCAAATACCGTGCAAGATAAAAAAGTTGCAACGACCGCCATTTTATTCCCTAGGGTGTCTGCTAAAAAAAACATATATAATGTTTGGGGGTTCTGAGTAATTTTCTAGCAAAAGAATGATGATTTGTACATGTAGGAGAGAAGTGCCAGAATAGGACCGGTATGGAAGTGGTTAAATATAAAAGGGACTAAACCGTAAGCTTGAAAGTCCAGCCCTCACTACCGCGTTTCCCCAAAAATAAGCCCGGGTCTTATAATAATTTTGGCAACAAAACACACAGTAGGGCTTATTTTTGGGGTAGGTCTTACCGTGTAATGTGCTGTCTTCTCTCCCCCTCTCCCTCCCTGCCTGTCAGGAATCCCCAGTGCGATCCGAGTTAAAATGCTTGTAAAATCCTATAATTCTCTCTATTACAGGAGTATATAATGTACAATGTGTGTGTCTCTGTAATAGAATTGTGCCAAATACCTTCGTTATAGCGCCGCTCTGCGCTTCTGTGACCCGCCGGAGCTCTCCTCCCCCCAATTATATTACAGAAACACACACATTGTACATTATATACTCCTGTAATAGAGCGGGTTATAGGATTTTACAAGCATTCTAAACTAGGGCTTATTTTCGGGTAGGGCTTATATTGCAGCCCTCCTGGGGAAAAACGCTAGGTCTTATTTTCGGGGTAGGTCTTATTTTCGGGGGAAACGCGGGTATGAGCAACTTCCGCCGCCTAGTGGCAGAAAATCAGTATGGCACAAAGGAAAGTCCTTAATAGCAAAGCACTGGAGCAGGTAGGAAAAACTCTTGACTGCGAAGTTCTCTCACCTAACACTACCTGGCTATGTAACCCCCAGAGTCCATTTTTATCCAGAGAATTTTCCTTTCAGTCTCTTTGCAAACTTGAAATGAAAGCATTCCCTTTTCCTTTTTAAATGATCACCAATAGGACCGGGAATCCGGCAGGATCACCGATTTTCCTTGCTTGTCCAGGGTGGTGATGAAATAAACAACATGGTCTTTCCCTGGTCTGCGGATGACCACCTTTTACCAGCATGAATGTGCCGGCCGCAGTTCCACTGTACCAGGCATCACTTGAAACTCTCATCCATGGAAAACGAGTATCCAACTTTCCGGAAAGGTTTTGGCACAGACAGGTGATCCCTTCACTGTACCACTTCTCTCGTCTGGATTAAATTTCCGGCATCAGCTCTTTGGAGACATGAGGGAATTCCGGACCATACTCCGCAGCAACTTTCTTAATGAGTACCCTTTGCAAACGGGCGAGATTTGGCAGAGCTCTAGTGCTTCCCAGTCCAGGCGGCACACGTGGGTTTGGTGACTTCCGCACCATTGATCTGGCATAGAACTTCTCAGGACCAATCGGGCTGATAGGGTCTGACAAAGTCTGTCTAATAATACTGGGGGGTTCCACACTGGGTGAGGTCTTCCCCGAATCTAGTGCTGCCCATTCTGAGAAGGTACATCCTCACCATTGGCCCATAACGGTTCCTGTGACATTGTCTCAAATAAGTCATCACCCCCCGAAACATCTGACAGGGAGTCCCCCAATTCCTCCGCAGGCAAGTATCCACATAAAGTCCCAGACATGTTTCCCCAGATCTCTCACCCGTTCCTGTCGTGGACTTCCCAGGGGTCAGGCCTTCCTCTGGCTCCGGTTCAGGTAGTCTTTGGGGTAGACCGCGGCCGCGGGTGGCCTTCACCTATCCCACCTTCCTCTGGACAGGTGCGGTGGGGACAGTAACAGGGGTGATGTCCGCCGATGGCTCTTTGGTAACATCTCCCTCAGGAACACTCACTGTAGCAGATGCGGTGGGTGCAGATTTCACCGCAGGAGCGAAAGTAGCAGCTTCTCTTGTGGCAATGCCCGTGGCCCAGTCAACTCGGTAGGCACGGGGTGACACGGTAGGTTGCTCCACTGCGAACAGGTACTCCCCGCAATGCAGGCACCGGACAAACGGACGGGGATGTATGGCCAGTCCCTCACACTTTGGGGCATATCATACCCAGCGCTTCAATGTCCACAATAGTGTACAACACAAACTGCCCATGTGGCTTCCGGTATCCGTCAGCAGGGTTCCGGGCAGCTTGGCACTTGCAGCGGGGCTAGTAGGAAGCATCTTGGGCCCCATTGCAGAAAACGAAGACGTGGCTGATCTCTGATCTTTTCCGTGTAACTACGCAGCTTCTCTTCTCCACACACGCGTCTCACGCAGCAGCAACTCCTCCCACTTGTTCTTTTCAGTCACCTCGCTCCCAGGCTTTCTTGGCTCCGCCCATAGCCTACGCACTTAGAAAGCGATCCACACTTAACCCCTTATCTCCCGTAACAAGTATCAAGGTAGATTGGTTAGGATGCATCCTCCAATTGAGTCACCAGGCTCGGTCCTCTCCAAGAAGAGTCCTCCCCTGGATCCTCCAATTGCTCGGCCTCTTCCCGCAGGACAGATAGCAGAGGACCACCCCTGTACCAGTGGGCCCCAGACAGACTTCTGGGCCTACTTAGAGTAACGTAGCCTCGGGCCAGCAGGGCCCCAGAGGCAGAAGAGGAGTGGTCACATACCTTAGGCCAGGCGGGCCATGAGGTCAGGGAGGCACAGGTGCACCGGCTCCTCCCCCTTCAGTCTTGCACAGGTGCACCGGCTCCTCCCCCTTCAGTCTTGCACAAGGGCACCGGCTCCTCCCCTTTCAGTCTTGCACAGGTGCACCGGCTCCTCCCCTTTCAGCCTTGCACAGGTGTACCGGCTCCTCCTCCTTCAGTCTTGCACAGGTGTACCGGCTCCTCCTCCTTCAGTCTTGCACAGGTGCACCGGCTCCTCCCCCTTCAGTCTTGCACAAGGGCACCGGCTCCTCCCCCTTCAGTCTTGCACAGGT